>OVBA01000779.1:0-55851 GCA_900406435.1 Lepidium aucheri
CGGCCTTGTACAGAATGATGGATAAGGTAGTGGTAGTCTCTTAGCCACTTGAAAATGTATGTGGTTTGGCTAAGAGAGGATACTTGGCTAATAAGTAGTTGGCAAAAGCAGTTGGCGAATTTGAAACCTACACACGTTTAGAATCAGGTAAATTGTATTCATATTTTTAATTTGTATTTGTATTAATATTATTACTTAGTAAGTAGAAATAAACAATTTTTAATAGTTCTATAATAATGTTAAAAAAACGGGTGAGTTTGTATTTGTTATAAATGAATATTAATAGCCTTGATAAGGTGCAGACTAAATTTTCAAAAAAGTTTTGATTTCTCTGACCAAACCGAACATGTAGTGTATAATACAATTATTATTGTTCTAATGAGATTTATGTGAGAAGGTAAAATAAATAAAGTCATCGGCTTAAGAAGAACAAAGTCCATGTAATACCGAAACATTCTGTTTAATATTTAGGCCCAAATTAAATATGAATACATTGTAAGCCCAAATTAATTTGTTAATCAGCCCATAACAAAAACCGAAAATGAAAACCCTAGTACCTTGTGAGTCGCCGTTTGTCAACCATCGATGGAGCAACTAATGACTTTCTTTCTGCCTAGCCTTGTGAAGCTGCCGTCGGTGCCGTTCCCTCGACCATTGTAAGGCAAGACTTCGTGAATGGAGTGTGGATGGATGATAATAAAGCTGGCAAGGAATGGATAATCAAAGAGATTCAAAGAAGATAAAACCTAAGATATTGAATGGTTATGATCTTATCTCATCCTCGGGAGTTATAGAGGGGATAGCTATGCAAGATCTAGTCTAATCTCAAGAAGGAAGAGTCTAGATTCACTGTAACGTTAGAAAGAGAGAGCTGTTAGAAAGAAAGAGAAATGTGAAAGAAGCAAAAATATGGCAAGAAGTTGTAAAATAACATAAGGACCTATTATGCAATTAATACGAATAAAGGTTGTTTTGAGAAAAACATACGGCAGCTTTAAGGGATTAAGATCCAAGGTGAAGTTGGGAGATATCGATAAAGAATTTCACTTTTGTACGCATAGGAGTAGATTTATGTTTATTTTCCTAATAAGCGTAAACCAATAGGTTAACTCATATATGAAGGAAAATTTGTATCTCCACATATCTCAACGTTACCTTAACTTAGCTAGAAAATAGATGAAAATTGGACCGTGTGCTTGTGACAAGATTTTGAAGAGTATATAAATCATTTTATGGTTCTTTTTTGTTCACCGAAAAACTGCTTCCAAAAATAAATGATCACAAATCCAAATAAGGTATTTTTCACCTATTACTGATCTGAAGATCAAGAATACTCAACAAATTTTATTCAAGCTCGTTTTTCTTCCTCTTTTTCTATTTTTTCTTCTTGTGAATTGATCAAATTAGAACCAGACATCGTTGGAGAATTCAATGATGAATAATGCGATGCTAGAATGCTATTTCTTTAGGATTTACTAAGCATATGTTATATCTCTAAATGTGTGTATATATATATATATATATTTAATTAAGATTTTTCTTTTATTATTAGGTATAAATCTCAATAATAAATTATTTAGGTATATAAACACAAAATGTTTTTATTCATTTTTTGGACTAACTTTTAATTATATCAAAAACTACAGAGTTAGAATACTAGAAATCCATGAGAGGATATGTAAATCCATGAAAAAACTAAATACGCTCCCATCTGTGACTAGCAAACTCACTCACCTAGGGAAGAAACTGAATATATAGGCTTTCAAAAATAGAAGTAGATGATGATACACAAAGTTCAGTTACCTGTCGTGCCTACATAAGGAACCTAAAAATAATACACTAAGATATGAACGTTCAACTTAATTTAAAACAATTATAATTTTTGGGTTTTTATTCATTGCTTGAACTAAATTAAATTAAGAATCAAACAACCAAAATAAACAAAGCAAAACACTAATATAAACACAAATTACTAAAAAAATTAGGGGGTGATTGGAAGGCTGTGATTGCTATAGAAAGCAAAAAGATTTTAAAAATATTAAAATTAGATCAATCGATTCATGTTTAATTTTGTTTTCATTCATGTAGAAAACAAATTTTTAAGTATCGAGAGTTGTTTGATTGTAGAAATACAAATATTTACAGTCTAAATTTCTTTTGCTTTGAAAATGTATATCAATTTGTTATTAATAATAAACCTTAATTCAAGTAAGTATGTGTAATCTTATAAAAAAGTAAAACTGATAGTCAGATTGATGAACGTTGAGCACACATGTGAATTAGTGGAAAACTTCCAAAGCATATGTAGGGTCTGACCTTGAACAAGGCCTGTTCCAGTTCAGATTTGAAGACGAAGCTGATATCCAAAAGGTGCTTGAAAATAGGCCTTACCATTTTGTGAAATGGATGCTAATTATTCAAAGATGGGGCTAACGACCTCAGCCTCCTTTCCCTCCCAAATTCCATTCTTGATCAAGATACAAGGATTGTCTGTACATTTCTGGACTGAAACTATTATCAGAAGCGTAGGAAAAAATATTGGCTGTGTGGAAAAATTTAAAATTACTCCGTTAGCAATGAGAGTAAGAGTAATAATCGATAGAATGCTTCCTCTGATCAAACAAATAACGGTGGAATTTCCAAATGGTGAGGAAATTATAGCGCACTTAATCTACAAACGTCTAGAAAACCATTGCTACAACTGTAACAGTCTTCTGCATTACCAAACTGAATGTCCTTCTCCATAGAACAAAGAGGAACTGGATAAATCTAGAAGATATTTTATTCAGGAAAACCAAGAAAAAGAGGACAAATACAAAGAATGGAGAGTGAGGCATTACTCCCCTAACAGAGACAAATCATATCAAAGAAGGGATCACTATGGCAAACAGTTTAATCACAATACAACATAACCAACCCGCTCTTGGGAAACTAATAGCATAAGAGAGTATCACATGGAAAGAAAAAGATATGAGCCATACCCTTTAAGAAAATCAGACCAGTCTCCAGTCAAGCAGAGGGAATTAGTGTGACGAGTTAAAGATAAATCCCCAGAAAAGACACCTATCATGTCTACAAGTCCAACACGCTTAACTACCAATGCACGCCGGCAAAGCCCTCTTTATACCTCGAGAGATGAAGCCAAGACCTCAGGGAACAAGCAGGTCTGGCAACGACTAGAAGCAAAGATCGAGTACATACCCCACTTGTCATTCAGCCACTAAATAATAACTTGATGTGAGAGCTATGTGATGTTACGATACGTTGTTCTACAAGTGTCAATCCTGCTGAAAAAGGAGTACGAGGAGAAAATATCAAACAAAGCACAGAATCTGGAAACATCATTAATTCAGCAAAAGTCATGGTAAACTCAATAATGAGAGGTTGTGATAACTACGAGTTACCAGAAGCTGAAAATGATCTAGAGATGACACTAGAACCTGTAAGAGTACCTGTTTTCCAACGACTAGGTCCATTAATCCCAGAATTTATTGTGGACCTAACTGAGGAAGAAAGACTACCAGCAGTACTCAGACTAGGCCCAATAAGGCAAAACATAATCTCTACTTCCCCTGAAGCCGCTCCTGAAATACCACTCCCTAGGAAGAAAGTTCCAGCAAAGAAAAGATTAGGGAGACCACCTTGCAAAAAGAGAACCCAGAATAGCCTAGTCATCTTACCGGGAGCAAATAGTAGAAAGAGAAATGCACTGTAGATTAATAGCTCCCCTCGAATAAGCTCTAGTATGGAACAGAGGCTCAACTACACTTATCAGATTCCTCCAGTATCAAATTTAAGACCTACCGCAGTAAGAGAAGAAGGAGAGAGTTCAAGAATGGGCGCCAGCAGGAATTCTGAGAAACCAAGCTCCTCCTTGAGAAGAGCAATGGATTTTTAGGATCCTCAAAGCTCGGTTCCTTAGCTATTGTAAGCTGGAACTATCAAGGGCTGAGGAATCCTTTGACAGTCTGAAGGATCTGGGAGATTCATTTCTAGTCACCAACCAGATATCTTCTTCCTCTCAGAGACGAGAAACTCTGATTCTCAAATTCTCAAACTGCTCAACTGGTTATATTATGAACACCACTTCTTTGTTGCACCAAAATCTGGAGGTGGAGGTGGCCTTGCCTACTTTTGGAGAAAAGAAGTAGAGATTAGTATCTTAGCTGCTGACCGTCACTTTGTCGACACAAAGGTTAAGTTTAAGAAGGAATCCTTCTCATTATTGATGGTTTATGGGGAACCAGAGAGAGCAAATTGAAAAGAGTATTGGAACACACTTTCAGATATCATCAAGGACAAATCAGAACCTATCTTACTCACTAGAGATTTTAACGAAATTACCTGTCAAGAGAAAAAAGTGGGAGGTTCACAAAGAACAGAAGGATCTTTCTCAGACTTTCGGTTGTTTATCACTGAAAATGACTTCTACGACCTCTCCTACTCAGGTAATCCTCTCTCATGGCGTGGGTACAGATATAAACACCTAATAAGGAGTCGATTAGATAGATCAATGACTTCGGGAAGCTGGATGGATAAATATCCAAGTGCTAGAACTGAGTACCTAGGCTTCAAGGGTTCAGATCACCGCCCACTAATCACCTTTTTTACTAATACTCGGAAACGTAGATAGGGCTTATTTAGATATAACCACAGCTTAAACAAGAATCCAGAAGTACAAAAGTTAATTCAATCTACATGGAACCAGAACACACAAGCTTCTTTAGACCAAAGATTGAATTAGTGCAGACAAGCTATTATACAGTGGAAGAGAGACCAGAGATACAACAATCAAGAGTTGATTAAATGACATAAGAAGTCCTTAGATAATAAAATGTCAAAACTGCAACCAGATGAAGGAAAGATCACCCACTTAAATCAGGTTTTACGAGAAGCTTATAAGTTGGAGGAAGAATTTTGGCAACAGAGAAGTTGACATAACTGGTTAAAGGCGGGAGACAAAATACCAGTTACTTTCATGCAACAACCAAAGGCCGATGCATTACCAATCACCTTTCTGTGATGGAGAATGCACAAGGAGAACATGTTTTTGAAGAAGAGGGAACCACAAAGGTTATTACTACCTACTTTGAAAATCTTTTTAGCTCAAACAACCAGAATCAAGGGAGCATTATTGAATCAGTTCTGGAAAAGAAAGTAGATGAAGATAAAAACAATACCTTGATCCAAATGCCTTCCAAAGCAGATATTAAAGCTGCAGTCTTCTCTATTCATCCAAACAAAGCGACTGGACTGGATGGCTTCTCAGCTAGTTTCTTCCAAAAATTTTGGAAAGTGATTAAACCTACAATAACAAAAGAGATCACTCATTTTTTCTCTTCCGGCTATATGTCGAGTACTATAAATCAAACTCATATAAGGCTAATTCCAAAAGTTGCAAATCCGAGAAAGGTAGCAGACTATAGACCTATAGCACTCTGTAGTATGACATATAAGGTCATATCAAAAATTATCTCAAAGCGGGTGCAACCAATCTTAGCATCTATAATATCAGAGAACCAATCAGCTTTTATTTCAGGAAAAGCTATAAATGACAATATTCTTATCACCCATGAAATCCTACACTACCTCAAATCATCTAACACAAAGAAAAGGTGCCCAATGGTAGTCAAAACTTATATGAGTAAGGCCTATGACAGGCTTGAGTGGGGTCTTATCAAGAATGTACTAACCAGTTTGGGCTTCAGCCAAAGATGGACAACTTGGATCATGAACTGCATTACATCTGTATCCTATTCTTACCTTATCAATGGTACAACTAAAGGTTTTTTCACTTCAAAACGTGGAGACAAGGTGACCCCCTCTCGCCCTATATTTTCATTCTATGTAGTGAGGTTCTCTCGGGTCTTTGTAAACATGCTGAAGGCAAAAGGGAAACTGACCGGAATCCGTGTGGCAAGAACCTGTCCCTGGATCAATCACTTGCTGTTCACTAATGATACCGTTTTCTTCTACAATTCTACTAAGGAAAACTGTAAAAAACTGCAAGAGATACTGACTACATACAAACAAGTTTCAAACCAAGTAAGCAATAAGGATGAATCTGCGATTACCTTTGCAAAGAGAACCCCCAGGAAAGCTAAGAAAGACGCCAAAAACATCCTCTAGATCCAACAAGAAGGCGACAATGGCAAGTATTTAAGGGTCCCTGAATATTTTGAGAAGAAAAAGAAAGATATTTTTAGTCTTCTACTCAAGAAAATCAAAAAGAAAGCTTCAAGTTGGGCAACAAAAAGATTGACACCTGCAGGGAAACTTGTAATGCTGAAGTCAGTTCTATACTCCATCCCATCATATATATGTCTAAATTTCTGCTACCGATCAGTCTATGCAAAAAAATCCAATCAATCTTCACTCGTTTCTGGTGGGACGCGGATGATGGTAGAAAAAAATGTGCTGGGTAGCTTGGAGTAAACTAATCAAAGGAAAAGGAGATGGTGAACTCGGGCTGAGAGAGATACACGCCTTCAATATTGCACTGATAACAAAAACAAGCTAGAGAATACTCCAAAACCCACACAGCCTGTTCACCAGAGTTCTCAAAGGAAAATACTCACCTCAATCGGACTTCCTACACCTAAAACCCGCAACAAATTCATCACATGAGTGGAAAGGAGTGATGCTAGGCTTCGATCTCATCAAGGAAGATAGTGTTAAAAGCATAGGGAATGGGAAGAATACCAACATTTGGTCAGATTTATGGCTGTCTCTTAGCAGCAACGTGAAAATCTTTGGCCCAATCACAAAGGAGAAGCAAGATCTCCGACTTACAGACCTTCTATCTTCAAACTCCAAAAATTGGGATCTCACTAAGATAAACGGTATCATCCATGGGCTATAAAAACAAATACAATGCATTAAACCAAGTGTAAAAGGAGTACCTAACAGACTTCTATGGATGCATACAAAATCAGGATCCTTTTCTACAAAGTAAGGTTACTATGCTTTTTTGGAAATAGAAACTAAAGCTACTCAACAGGCACCCAATCCACCGGGTTTTAATTGGAAGAAACATATTTGGAATGGCAAATTCTCTCCAAACTACAGCTATACATTTGGAGTATAGTTCAAAACGCCTTACCAATTGGAGAAAATTTAGCAGCTAGACACCTCCAAGACAACATAGTCTGTTTTCGATGTGGAGAAGGGGAATCGAATGAACACCTTCTCCTTCACTGTCCTTTCGCAAAACAGGTTTGGAAACAAACCCCACTGTGTCTGTTGCTTGACCCTAATGTTTTCACAGATATAAAGCAAGCAATCACACACGGAATGAGCTTAAAGAGTCTCCCACCTTCCGGTCTCAACATCGGCCCTATCTTCTCTTAAATCTTGTGGTCATTGTGGCAAGCTAGAAATTAGGCAATTTTTGAAAAATTGACAGTAAAGGAAGAGGAAGTGGTATTGAAAGGGATTGTTACAGCTCGAGAATGGCAAAATGCCCAAGCCGACCCATCAGACAAAGAAGATACTCAAAGGACACAGAGTGAAAACTGTTCATCTTCCTCAAATCTGGAACTGATTGAAAAAATTAGAGCCTTCTCTGATGCAGCATGGAAGGAGAAAGATTTAATTGCAGGTTTAGGCTGGTGGTTCCAGCTTCCAAACGGTGAAAAGCTCCTTCAAAATTACTATACAGAAAACTTCACCTCTTCTCCACTTGTGGCTGAAGCTATGGCGGTTACAGCATGTCTTCTCCAAGCCATTTCGATTGGAATAACCTTCATGGAGCTCTGTTCAGACTCCATATTGTTGATCCTGGCGATCAATTCCAAGTCTTCGATCAAAGAGGTATGTAACCTCTTGCAAGATATTTGGATCCTTTTCGTTTTTTTTTCATCGATCTCCTTTCACTTTGTCAAGAGAGATTCGAATTCTATAGCAGATTTATTAGCTAAATGGGTCTTAGCTGAGACCCAAAACTCTAGATCTATGTATTAATCAATGAAGATAGTTTTAGTTCAAAAAATAATTCAAGTAAGTATGTATAATCTTATAAAAAAGTAAAACTGATAATCAGATTGATGAACGTTGAGCACGCAATTACAAAAAAAATGAAGAAGGATAAAAAAAAAAGTATTCACGTGTTTTCATTACTATAGCACCTCTTCTTCTTTTGGTATGGAACATTTGTTTTCATTATTATTTGGGTTCATTGTCTATGATCTTAATTAATCAAAAAAAAATTCTTGTTAAAGTTATTCAAACAAAAGTGAGACAATATACCAATATAGTATTTATATATCTATTATAGTTTTCTTAAATTATTATTTTATTTAAAATATTTTATATTTATCATAACTTTATTACTTTTACAATCTTATCATTTTGTTTAAAATATTATATATATATATATATATATATATATTATAAATCTATAGCATCTATAATTAGGGACTGTTATTAGTTTATGTAATTAAATAGAGTTATAGAGATTTAGAAGTCATTAAGATTCTTATGTTATTGAGTCAAGTTTTTTCAAACTCTGCTAAAGTTTGGTGTTACTAGTTTATATACTTATATACTTGTGTTATTGGTTTGCCATGAAAGTGTCTTCTATAGTCATTAAGTCAAACTATTGTGTTATTGGTTTGTTGATTCTATATATTCTTTTACAAAATACAATCTTCAAAAGTATCACATCTTGATGATAGATTTTTAAAGTCATTCAGTACTATGACTAAATAATATAAAAAAAATCTTGAAAATAGAAATATCTAAAATAATTCATCTGGAAAAAATAATAATAAAAATAGACTAATTAATAAAATAATTAGTAATAAAATTTGACATACCTTCAAGTTTGAAAAAATATTGGTACAATTAATGATTTTTTGTTAAATATAATTTATAAATCTTCTATAAAAACACACTATATATTATTGAATATATTTTGTATGTGAAAATTTATAGATGTAAGAATTTATAAGAGTATTCAGTATATTGCAGAAAACTTTGAAAGTCTTAAGGCAAAACTCATTAAAAGTCATTAAAAATTTTCTATAATATAGAAAATTTTCAAAATCTTCATTACTTTCAAGTCATTAAAACTTTTCTAAAATATATATCCAATAGCATCCTCTTAAAGTTTTACAAATCAAGCTTCCAATTTCTGCAAAAGCAAAACTATATTTCTACATATAAAAAATCTACAGCCTAAATCCCACAATAAAAAACTCAAAACTACAATCTTTACCAATCGGTTCTTTAAATTGCAAAAGGAAAATCAATAAAGAAAATGGTGAAATAGAAAGCTAACAACTAACACTATGAGTCAAGGCTAAGCAATTGATCCAAAAGAATGAAAACTAAGTAATGATGCAAAAGAAAACAATAAATACAATCCTAGGACATGAATCAGTAATATAGATTAACTCACTCTCGACATCAATCATTTCACTAATTATTCAATCAAGCTAAACTCTCATTTGTCAAATAAAAAATCAATAATCAATAAGCATTAACTAACAAGTTCAATAATCACCTTAACATCAACAATCACTAGCTCGAGAAAAAAAACTCATTTAAGTTTATTTAACAATTTCATCAAACACCTGGAGAGATAAAAGTCTTATATTTTAAATTTGATTGCCAAGAAACAAGTGGCTCAGTTGGTTTGTCTCTAATTTAGTTAGACATGAGGTGGTGGATTCAAATCTCATACTGCTCTATTTCGAGAATTTAGGCTATTGATCGGACCTTGGTGTCGATCCAATGATTACTTGTTGACAAAAAAAACTTAATTGATCAAGTCAAATTTAGCACTAAGAAAAACATGAATGAAGGAAAACTAAATATTTACCGTATAAACATCATCAATCAATCAACAAAACTGTTCGAGATGGACTTAGCATGAAAAGTTTTAAATCCCACTCTAAGACTAAAGAGGGAGAGAGGGCAAGGATTCTAATTAACTTGAAAAACAAGGAGATTGAACAATGCAAAGATGGCAAATTTGATATTATTGATCAAGTTTAATGCCTAAAATTTGATCCCTTTTTCAAAGCTCTCCACCTCAATTTATAAAGCATAGAGACGGTTATAATTCCTTTGAAACAGGAAATATTACATTTCCATTTTTATTTTGATGATGTGTCGTCCGAGTTCCTGCCATTTTGACGAGTTGCCAAGAAGACATTCCTTTAAGATAATACTGAACTGCCAAGATGGTTCCCGCCCGAATTGCCGAGTTCGGGACTTAAGACATTTTGTTCACTAATTGTTATTGTAGACCAAAATAGGATCTTGGATCCGCTCCCAACAATTATCCTACCAGATTCAGAAAACTAAGTTAGGGTTTCCGAGTCGATAAGAGTTTACCTACTTCTGGAATCTTTGTTCCATGTGTCACCTTACGAGTGGGTTACTTCACGATGCAACTGGCTAATTATTATTTTACTGTTCCTGTCGTTTCGGCTTCCGATAAATTCCTATCTATAGTGCTTTTCTGGCATTTTACTTTTCATTTTCACTTGTCTTCTTCCAGTCTTAAATTTTTTTCTACTTTTAAATCTTTTGAAACAGTCTTTTTAAATTCTCGTTCTTTGCTCAAAAGCACCTTATTTCTATTGTGACAATGGGCGTTGACAATTTTCAGCTTCATAATATTGTTGATGGCTTAAATGCCATTATGGATGGGACAAATACTTGCCAACCTGAAGAAGATGGTAGGACGAGTGCTTCACATCCGTCTTCTTCTAGAGTTGGTAGAAGCTCGATCCCAACTTTCTGTAGTTGAGGAAGAGCATGCCCAAGTTAATGCCGAGTTGAGGGAGGATCAGAAGAATGTTTTGAAGCTGACAAAGCAGCACGCGTCGCTTTCCGAGTTGCTGGACTGCGTTGAAGCGGATTGGGGCAATGCTTTCAAGGCTGCTGAGAAGGTGAATGATGCTTCGAACAAGCTTCAGTCCGAGTTGGACTCTATCAAGGAGAATTTTGACCTCTGACTTCGCGAGGCCTTGAATTCCGAAAAGAAGAGGATATCCCAAGACTTGAATGGCCAACTCTCTGACTGCGTCGAAAGGATCACCACTCGCTTTAATGACCTTTATGCCAACTTGGATGCTCGGCTCTTGTACGCTCAGTTTCAAGGCTTGGATAATGTGCTTTGTTTGCTGTCTCATCGGGGGTTCAATATCCTTTCGGTGATCGCCGACCATGTGAATGCCGAGTTGGACAAGTTTAAGGAAATTATCAATAGTGAAACCTTGACAGTACTCCTTCCCGAGGACTTAGCCGTCCTAGTTTTCAAAATTGGAAAGGCCTCCAATGCTCTTAGTGAGACTTGATTCACAGAAGCATATCGACTTTGCTTTGATCTGTCTCCAACAACTTTTGGCTTTCGGTTGTGTAGCTATTTTATAGTTATAGTTGATCTTTCCCTTGCTGGATTTTGCATATAAAATTTCTGTTTAAAAGATATGAAATGAATTCAGTTATTTGTCTTATTTCTAATGCTTTTGATTGTAGGATTTCAGTTGTTGAAAAAATCAAATAATTGAAAACAACTAGAATTATTTTCGAAATTATGTTAGGTTAAAAATTTGGATATAAAATATGAATGCTTTTAGTCTAAAATAAAAGAAGTAATGTTCTAAGAACTTTATGCTGAAGGAAGCAAGAACTAGAGTCTCGGATTGCTTGGGCGTAAACCCATTATTCCGACTTTTATGAGAGTTAGACTCGTAAGCTCTTTTTTGTTAAGTTGACGTTTTAAGACTCGGCTTTTAAGATTGTTCGAGAGCCGAATCTCAATGTTGTGTTTCAAGATCTAGATTTTGAGGAATCAGTATTTGAATTTTGTTTTTAGTGAGGATTAGACCTCGCCATTTATGTACAAAACTATGTTTTGTCTTTGCGAGACTAAATCTCCACTTTCGGTACAAAACAATGTTTCGTCATTTTTGAGAACTCGATCTCGGCAAATCTGTACCAAACTATGTTTTATCTTTGCGAGAATAGATCCCGACTTTCTATACAAAACTATGTTTTGTCTTTTTTGAGAACACAATCTCGGCATATCTGTACAAAAATATGTTTGTCTTTATGAGAATAGACCCCAACTTTCTGTACGAAACTATGTTTCATTTTTTTTTAGAACTCGGTCTCGTCATTTCTGCACAAAACTATGTTTTTTCTTTGCGAAAATAGATCTCAACTATCTGTTTGAAACTATGTTTCGCCTTTTGATAACTCAATCTCGGCATATCTGTACAAAACTATGTTTTGTCTTTCGTGAATAGATTTCAACTTTCTGTATAAAACTATGTTTGGTCTTTTTTGAGAACTCGTTCTCGGCATATCTGGAGAGGTTTAAGTCTCAATGTAAGTTTTACGAGATTAGGAGCTCGGCGAAAATTTTAGACTCGGCCTTAAAGTGAAAATTAGATATCGTTGTAAGTTTTACAAGGTCATGCTCGACGAGGCTTTAAAACTCGACTTTGTCTGGAAATAAATCATGATATTTCATCTTGTTTGTCTTCTTTTCTTTTTTTAACCCGAGAGAGGGTGTCTTATAATAATTTTATTTAGTTGTAGCTACACTCGAAGGCTACCTACGTACCACAAAAAGATCAAGCCAAAATATAGTTCTGATTACATACTTAGAGAATTAGAAAGGCATCAATTGATGCACAGATAGTGCCGAGTTTGCGTGATCTTAGTAGTTTTATCAGTTCAAGTTGATAGAGTCCCAGCTTCGCGGAACCATCCCTCCATGCATTGTTGTGACTTCGTATACTCTGGGTTTTACGACTTTACAAATGATGTAAGGCCCTTCTCAATTAGCACCGAGTTTTCCTCTGTTTAGCTCAGCCGTGTTCTCGAACACCTTCGGCGAAATGGTGTCCTCGAAATTTTCTGTTATAATACTTGACCACTCTATGCTGATTGTTTTATATTGTGGAGTAAGGTGTCATCTTGTTGTTCTTCCAACTCGTCGATACTTGTTTCCATTGCGTCATTTTTGACTACTTCATTATTGGGAGAATGATGATGACACAAAGTCTGTATAGTTTCTTTGGCGTGAGCTAATACTTCCATTCCGTGAGACAAGGAGAAAGGTGTTCAGCTTGTCGAATGTCTCGGGATGATATGGTGGGACTAGAGCACTCCATTGAACTCATCAGATCAATTGCCTTTCTTTTCTTCAAGACGCTTTCTGATGCCATCCATAATATGCTTTTGTTTCTTTCGCTTGTCCATTGCCTTGAGGAATTTGGGGCGTAGAATTACTTACTCGGATATTCCACCTTGCGCAAAATTTTGTGAATTTTGCCTTAATAAACTGAAAACCATTATCAGTCAAGGTTTAATAAGGCAAATCGTGTCGGCATATAATATTCTTCCAGACAAACTTGACCACGTCTTTGTCCTTAATCTGAGAATAGGATTTAGTTTCGACCTACTTGGAGAAGTAATACGTCATTATGAGCATAAATCTCTTTTGACAAGATTAGGGTAAAGGCCCGACTATATCCATCGCCCAATGCATAAATGGATAGGAAATTATTGACGATATCATTTCTTTGGTCGGTGCGTGAATGATATGACCATACCTTTGACCTTTATCGCACTTTGCCGAATATTGCTGGCAATCTTTTGCCATTGTGGGCCAAAAGTGTCCTAAAGTCCGAATCATATGACGGAGTGACCATCCACTAGTGTGGTTTCCTCCAGCTCCATTGTGCATTTCTTGTATAACTCGTCTTGTTTCATCTCCATATATACAAGTAAGTAGAGTACCATTCACAACTTTCCATCAATTTGTGAATAGAGAGAGCATTTAGCTTTGAGTCGGCGTGCTGTCCATCTTTCCTCTAGAGTTTCACCGGCGTGCTGTCCATCTGTCCTCTTGTTTCATCTCTAGTCGATCTTTTTCTTGCCTGGTTGACGAAGATTGTTGACGTCAATGTCAGCTTCTCTTGTTATGTCGGCAATTTCTGAGACAAGGGCGAAGTCTCCTTTTGGCTAACTGATACTTGGTCTATCTATACTGTTGACTGGAATGGTTCTCCTTTGAATTAGATTAGTCATTGACGTTAAAGCTGCTAGGCCATCGGCTGATATGTTTTCAGCGCGCGGGAGATCTTGTTAATTCTGAATTTCAACTCATTTGTCAGATTTTTAACAACTTTCAAATATGCTTTCATTTGATTGATCTTCTAATTGTAGCCACCGTTGACTTGGTTGACGACTAACTGAAAATTGCAGTAACACTCAATTAGGATGGCTCCGATTTCCTTCTCAAGCCGGATCCCCGTGATTAGTGCTTCATATTCGGCCTCATTATTAGATGATGGGAAAGCAAGCTGAAAGGACTACTCCAATACTTCCCTAGTTGGATTTTCTAGCCGAATTCCAACTCTATACCCATGTTGTGAAAACGATTTGTCGATGAAGAGCTTCTAGCCTTAATGGATGGCTGGTTAGTACGATAATCGTGTGAGATTAAAGTGTGTTCTCAACTTTCTTGCCGAAGTGAAAACTGCCAAAACAAGTTTCTCTGTTGTCAAGTACCAAGACTCGACTACATCGAGAGACTTGTTGGTGTAAAAGATGGGATGATAAATTCGTCGATCTTCTCAGACTAGTACGTTGCTTACCGCTAATGCCGAAACTACAATGTATAGATAGAGCGGTTCTCCTTTTTCAAGTTTTGCCAAAATAAGAGGTGTTGACAAATATTTCTTTAACTTGGAGAATGTATTCTTGCATTCCTTGTCCCATTTGAAGTTCTTATCTTCTCGGAGTAACTGATTGAATGGGAGACATTTACCCGTTGACTGAAATATAAATATGTTCAACGTGGTGATCCATCTAGTAAGCCTTTGTACTTCTTGCGTATTCCTTGGAGAGGGAAGCTCTTGAACTGCCTTAATATGCTTTTGATTGGATTCAACTCGTCTTCGGGTTATGATATATCTGAGGAATTCTCTTGAAGGTTACCCCAAAATATCATTTAGCCGCGTTGAGCTTCATCTGATATTTGTTCAGCGTCTTGAAGCACCTAGCTAAGTGATCTTTGTGTTCTTCAGCTTTCCTAGATTTCACTAGCATATCATCGATATACACTTCCATTTTCTAGCCGAGTTGATCGTCGAACATTCTATTAACTAGTCGCTGGTACATTGCTCATGTGTTCTTTAGCCTGAAAGGCATGACCTTGTAGCAATATGTTCCTCGTTTAGTAATAAATGAAGTATTTTCCATGTCGTCAAGGTGCATCCTGATTTGATTATAGACCGAGAAAGCGTCCATGAATAAAAGAAGTTTGTTTACTGTTGTTACTTTGACGATTCGGTCGATACTTGGTAAAAGAAAACTATCCTTTGGACAAGCCTTTTTCAAGTCAGTAAAGTTTACGCAGATTCGCCATTTTCTGTTCTTCTTTTGTACCACGACCATGTAAGCTAACCATTCGGGGTACTATACTTCAACAATAGATCCCTTTTCTGTCAGCTTCTTGACTTTTTCTATGACTACATTGGTTCTCTCGAGAGCTAATTTTTGTCTTTTCTGCTTTATTGGTTTATACGTCGGATCGACTTTCAGACTGTGACTTGCTATCCTTGAATCAATTTGTGGCATATACTTTGGTGAGCACGCAAATTTCATCATGTTCTACTCAAGAAATTGGATTAAACTTGGATATCTTTATCTAAGTTATCTCCGATGCTGATGCACTTTTCCGAATCCGATAGATCAATATTAATGAGCTCGATTGTTGATTTATCTGGTTTCTCAGGAGAAGGACGCTTTGAGATAGCTTTGCTACAGATGAATACCGTGATCAGACATGATTTGTTAAGAAGTTTCAAATTGGCGATAAAACACGTTCAAGACATTTTCTGGTCTCCTCGCAATGTACAAATTCCTTTATCGATTTGAATTTTGACGCATTGATGATAGCTTAACGGGATGGTTTGATCGCATCAATCCATGGAGTTCCGAGGATCTTATTTTAGATCGGCGGCTTGTCGACCACCAAAAGCTTGATCCATCTCGTGATTCATGCAGCCTAAACTGAAAGCTTAGTAGTTCCTATTGCATGGATCAAAATTCTGTCAAATGTGGTTGATGTTTTATCCACCAGTTTGATTCTAATATCTGGTAGCACCATCTGGTCTAGCGTCTTTATGAAGATTAAGTCGACTGAACTTCCGGTATTAATAATTACCCAAGATACGTCATAGTCGGCAACTTGGAGTTTGACAACCAATGGATCGTTATGCGGGAAACACACTCCTTCGAAATCTTCCAAGCTGAAAGATATCTTTGAGTCTACCAACTTGTAACTCTGTGATAGAGATGCTTGCTTAAGATTGACAGGAGCTATTACTTTTAGCTCGTATTTTTTGATCGATCGTATGGTGTCATCACAAGATTGCAGACCTCCCATGATCACACCAATATGCACTCGGGGAGTTTTTGACTTGGTAACTTCTAATTTGTTTCTTATACATTTCACCTTTTCATCTGAGGCAACTTCCTAGTTTGTAGATCTATTGATTGATTCTTGCAAGTCGACCTCCTTTCATTTTTGGAGCTTGAACTTCTGATTTCCTCTTCGGGAACACTCAGTTTTCCTTTACTATACTTTCCAATGAGTAGTTACTGCAGCTGTTTACATATGGAAGTCGAATAACCAGCTTGATTATAGAATGCACAATACTCATTCTGTTTGTAGGTATGATTCCAAAACTTTTGCCCAATCGCTCCTTCAGTTTTGCCGACTTGGAGAGTCGTAGCGATGTTCTCTCTTCCTTTTTATTGTGTTGTCGCGGCTCCTGATACTCTTCTCTTGACTCTTTTGCTCTAGAGTCTTGTTGAACCTTTTGATTTTTTGTGAGGATTAGCTTTGACTCGATATACTCGGCGCTACTTGCCGCTCTGCATAGGGCGTCTGAGACTTTTCTTGGTCGGTTTACAAAGAGATCCCTTTGTAAAGCTTTCTCGCTAACCATCCTAGTTTTTAATGTTTTGATTGCCATGTCGTCACTTACTTTGGCTTTAGTCATGATTCTCCTGAAACGTCTGAGATACAATTTCAGAGATTTGTCGGATCCTTGTTTCAAGGATCGTAATTCCATAGTTGAAGTGTCTTGGTTGACGAATATAGCATATTTTTTCATGAAAAGTTCAGCTAACTAATTGAAATCTTTAATCGATCCAGTTGGCAACTTTGTGAACCATGCTAGCGCGTCTCCGGTCAAGTTTTCAGCAAAAAGTTGTCAATACACTGTGTCTTTCTTATCTGGATGGTAACTCGTCTCACTCATCATCACGTTGTAACATCATACGAAGGACAGTGCAACTTCAGTCCGTGATTCACCAAGATTCTTCTTAGTCTCTGAGAGAATAGAGAATTGCGAGCTTGGGCTAAGATTCGCGCAATCTTCAAGGCTGAGCTGGTCACCTGATGAAATTGAGAGCTCATCTTTTCCATCATTTTAAAGATGGTTGCAGCATCCAACATTTTTGGTATTCGTTGCGCAGGAACATGTTGTACATGAGTGAGTCGGTCCTTGCCTCAAGTCGCTGATTGGCTGTGGACTCGACGTACTTCCAAATAAGTTCCTTTGTACGCTAGTGAGTACTTCTTTATTTGGCTTATTGACTTGTGCCCAAGGAAAACCACTTTCGCTTGTTCTGACCCTAGCTTCGATCTGGTCAAAACACTTAGCATTCCTTTGATCCGCGCTTTCTTGCAAAGCGAGCAAGTTTTGTACCATAACTTCGAGTGATGGCGGCTTCGCGGTCGATCAAGGGAGCTCAGTATCATTAGGAGATTTTTCCCGTACACTTTCCTGTGTCTGAACAGAGTTCACAGTTGATTAGAGAGTTGGGTCTGCTTGTTCCTGAGGCGGGTCAGGAACTCTTTTTACAGGCGAGTGAATCATGATCTCGTCTCCTGACATCCTTGCAATTGACGATTTCATTCTTTCTTCTACACAAAGAAATTCTTCGATGTCGTCCCCACAGACGGCGCCAACTGTTCGAGTTGAATTTAGCACAAAGAGTTTTAAATCTCACTCTGAGATTAAAGAGGGGGAGAGGGCAAGGATTCTAATTAATTCGAAGAACAAGGAGATTAAACAATGCAAAGATGCCGAGTTTGATATTATTGATCAAGTTCAATGCCTAAATTTGATCTATTTTTCAATGATATCCACCTCTATTTATAAAGCATAGAGGCGATGATAATCCCTCTGAAACAGGAAAGATTACATTTCTGTTTAGATTCTCAAGATTCTTACAAGATTTCCGTAAATTTTCCTTATCCGGAACAGGAAAATTACTATTTTTCTTTTGATGACGTGTCGTCCAAGTTCCTGCCATTTTGACAAGTTGTCAAGAAGAAATTCCTTCGAGACGATATTGAACTACCGAAATGGTCTCGCCCGAAATGTCGAGTTTGGGACTTGAAATATTTTGTTTATTAATTGTTATCGTAGACCAAAGTAGAATCTCAGATCCACCTCCAACAAAAACCCTTGATCTACAAAACCCTCAATTTATCCAACTAACTACTCACATATACTTAAGAACAAAACAAAAGATAAACAAGAAAATTAGAAAACAAATGATGGAAATAGATTAGATGGAAATAGGGAGGAATATTATTAGATTAGAAATATCAAGATCCATAAATTTTTCTCTTTTTCATCTCTTCATACTCTCAAATGGCTAAAAATTATGTTTTAAAAGTTTAGAAACTAAATTGGACCCAACCAGTGAAAACTGAGTTGGATCTAACTAAAAATACAAGTTTGTGTCGACGACTAAGAAAACGGAAGGGTTATCTCGTGCTTTGCTCATTCCATCTCTCAATTTCATCGATCGTAAGATAGATGTAACTTCACATAGAATTTTTGGGATGTGTAGGATCATTCATTTTCCGAAAACTCTATCTCCATACTTGTGACATCATCCTTAAAACATAGTTTTGTAGAGGAACCAAATCCGACAAAATATCATAATAGGTCCTAAATTTATGTACCCAGAAAGTTGAATCTAAACTCAAACCGGAACTGAATCAAAGAACCGAATTTGTAACTAGTATATTTTTATTAAATTTAAATTTTTCAAAATTTTTTATAAATTTTTATTGATTAATTTTTAAATAAAAGTTTATAACGAAACCTACCTTAAGCCCATTTTTTAGGGTTGTTATGAATTATATGTTAATTTTTATTCTAAATTTTATAACTCGCCCAATATGAAAGTAACTCAGCTTTTAATATATAGGACTAGGATTATGCGCATGCTATTGCCTGGGACCTGGTTATTTTTCAACCCATGTCTATTTGGTTTTTAAACTCATGTTGATATTTTGAATATTATTTTAGAGGCCAAAAACTCAACCAAAATTAACCTGAATTAGAGAAACTGAATCCAAAGCAAACCCGAGAATATATCCCAATCAGTCATTATTCTATGTATTTGAAAAACTAGACATAAACATAAACAAATTTTAGTTTTCTATTAAATATTTTTTAGTTTTGAATTTTTATATAAAAATATCCGGATTTTCATATAAAACATTTTTCATTAAATATTTTTTCTATTAAATAAATTTTTTATATAGAAATCGAATCTGACAAAATACCAACTGTCCTAAATCTATGTACTAGAAAAATTAAATTCAAATCCAAACCAGAGCCGAATCAATAACCGAATTTGTAACTGATATGTTTTTATTAAATTTTAGTTTTTTCTATTAAATTTGATTTTTTGTACAAAAATCTGTAACAAAACTGTTGAAACCGGTTCTAGCATAGACAGTACTTAGAAACAGGGTCTCTGATTAAAAGAGTGGGAGAGAATGGGCAAGGATAATTGTGAGCTGGATTGGAGCAAAAGTAGTTAACAAAAAATGAGTAGGGGATATTGCTGACTTGGTGTTCTTATTAGCTCAAAGTATGTCAAAAAGCGGATCCTTTTTTCAAAGGATTGCACCTCTATTTATAGTTTATAGAGGCGGTTACATGCGTAGAAAAGAAAGGAAGATTTATAATTGTTTAGATAAGACTAAATCTGTTAAGAGTCGTGTTAGATTTATGAAAATTTTCTATGCCGGAATAGAAAAATTTCTATTCGTTTTTTTTTGCTAATGTGTCATCTAACTTCTCTTCAGGCTCGAAGAACCTTCCGAGAAGAGACTCTGGCCGAGTCGAATATGTTATCCGAGTTGAAGACTTAGTGCTTGCAACCGGGTTATTCTTTTGTATTCGACCCGTTATCTTCAGTGGACCGAAATAGGATCTCGGATCCACTTCCAACAATTGTCTCCCCCCCAGATTCGGAAGATTTTGATGCCAAATTTTCGAGTCGGAAGGTTTTCCAACTTCCAGAATCTTCGGTCCATGTGTCAGTTTGTGAATGGGCTAGTCGAACAGTCGCCTTGGTTTTACACGAGTTATCATTATTTCCTTGTGGTGTCGCTTCGATTACCCCCTCCACTCAGTTATAATTACCGCTTGACGTTGTTTTGGCTTTTGGTAATTCTCTATAAATACCATGCTTCTTCTTATTTTACCATTTAATTTTCATCTTTGCAATCTGTGTTAGCGACTTCCGACTTTACTTTTTTCTTTTTTCAACTCTTTTTTTAAAAAAAGATGGATCTTGACAATTTTAAACTTCTGAATGTTGAAGCCGATGTGAATTCTGTGTGTGATGGTTTAAATGTTCGGCCTTCTGGAGGGCCTTCTAGGGTTTTTAGGCCATCTCAGGACACAGTAGAGGTTCTTCTGAATCTAGTCGTGGAGATTCTCGACCCGCAAAAATGGCAAGAGCTAATCTGCCACTGAGGATTGGTTTTTTCAGAGAAAGTGGTAGGAGTGGTTCTGCGGGTTCTTCTTGTGGAAGGAGTAGGGGTACCACTGACTTCCGTTTTACCCATAATCACACTAGTCCTCGTTCAATTATAAATTTTCATTCTGAGTGCGCTGGCTTAACAAGCAAGATTAGGACCTCGCTGGAGTGCCTCCCTTCCCCGGATCAGATGAAGAACCATGAGGAGTACGAAGAGGCTTCCTATTTGTTGTTATGGGTTTGTATTGATCTTCTAACTGCCATTTTATGTTACTAAATTGCTTTTGACTTCTAACTCTTGCTTTTCCAATGTTTTTGCAGTTTATTGCTTGCCTCAACAGCATTATGTTGGAACAGGAGAAGTCTGTTGCCAACCCAGAAAGCAGTACTCAAAGGAACTCGTCCACCCGAGTTGCTAGTAATTATCTTCAGCTGGTGGAACTTTGGTCTTGCTCTCTCGTAACGAGGAAGAGCTCGTTCGTGTCAAGGACGAGATGAAGCTAGAGCGCAAAAATGTCCTCAAGTTAGTGGAACAGAATGCGGCTTTGTCGGAGTTACTTGTATGTGCTGACTCTGATTGGGGTGCCGCCTTCAAGTCTACTGAGATGGCTAGTGATAAGGTACTGAGGTTGCGAGCCGAGTTGAACTCCATGAGGGGGGACTTTGATTCTCGAGTCTTTCAGGCCTTGACTATTGAGAACTCAAGGGTTTTCAAGGTTCTGAGTAATTGTCTGATCATTTTGGCCAAATTGCTTCTTTGGTTTAACGACCTAGATAGGAACCTTGAGGCCCGTTTGTCGTACACCCAATATCTTGGGTTGACAAACGTTCTCTAGTGCTTGTGTACTCGGGGAATTGATATCCCTTCTGAGGTTACCAACTTGATGACCGCCAAGATGGACGAGTTTAAGGGTCTCGTCAATAGGGAGATCGTGACGCCTCTGCTTCTGGGAAACTTGGTCGTCCCCATTTTTGAGGTGGGAGAAGCTTCCAACACTGGTGAAAGTAGACTCACAGGAGCACCGTGATTTTTCTAGGCTTTGTCTTAGTCTACTCTTTGTAACCGTCGCTTGGTTTTTTGGAAAATTTCACATTCTTTTTGTAATGGGTACTTTCCTTTGTAAATATCTTTCCTGTATAAATGAAACATCATTAGTTATTATGAAGTTTGATATTCGATTATGACTCGTGCACTAAGAATTCGTCAAATGGTTGACTTGTTATTCTACGAATTCTAGTTCCACAAATCATTTTCTTGTCTTTGCACGTTTAGTCAAGTTTCTTTCTGCGTTAGAGAGCTTAATCTCGTTTTGGCTTGGGAACAGAAATTTTGCTCGTAAGTCTGTACGGAACTATGTTCTGTCATTTGCGAGAATTTAATCTCACCGCATCTGTACAAAGCTTTGCTTTGTCTTTTCATCAGAATTATATTCTCGTCAGTGCTATGAGGAGTTAGTCTCCTAACAGTCAAGAACTGCTTTTGGATTTGAATTAGGAGTAAGAACTAGATTCTTGTTAAAGTATTTTGAGGTTGTACTTGGTAAGTTTGGAACTCGGCTTTAAGGATAAAGGCTATGCCTTTATCGAAGATTCCCGATACTAGACTCGATTTAGTTCGAGATTTGGGCCAGTTTTTTGAGGTTAAGCTCAGCGAGATATGAAGACTCGGCTTAAGGGTAAATTGCGTTTGATTTCACGAGAATTTATCTCGACTTGCGATTTTGGTGGCTATAGGGTGTAACCCTTTTTTTAGGCCTGACTAGGGGTTTATAAAAATTTTATATAGTTCTAGCTGGACACAAGGGCTACCTACGTACCCTAAAGGGATCAAACCAAGATATAGTTCTCAGTACATAATTAATTAAATAGAGATGTGTCAAGTAACACATCTAGTTCACCGAGTAAGCGAGTTTTTAGAAGTAGTATCGTTTCAAGTAGATGGAGTTCCAACTTTAAGGCCGTGGTGCTCCATCCATAGTGGCAATCTTGTAAACTCCTTGTTTTACGACTTCGTAGATGATGTATGGACCTTACCAGTTTGCGCCGAGTTTCCCGGCGTTGAGTTCGACCGTGTTCTCAATCACTTTTTCGGAGTACAAAATATCCTACTGCAAAGTGTTGTCCGCATACTTTTGTGTTGTAGTACTTTGAAGCTTGTTGTTGATAGTTTTGCACTCGAAGAAGTGCTTAGTTATTGTCTTCTTCCAAGTCGTCAATGCTATTTTTTTATAGCATTGCTATTAGCATCTTCATTTTTGGGAAGATATTCTCGGCGTAGAGTTGGCACAGCTATCTTGGTTGGAGCCATTGCTTCCATTCCATGAGAAAGGGGGAATAGAGTTCATCCGGTCGAGCATCTAGGTGTTGTTCGATGTGACCACAATAATCTTTCCAACTCGGAGGCCTAACTTCCCTTCTTCTCAAAGAGTCGTTTCTTTAGACCATCAAGGATCTGTTTATTCGTGGCCTCAGCTTGCATGTTACCTTGTGGGTTTTGCGGTGTTGATTTGCTCACACTAATATTCCATGTGGCGCAAAAGTTGGTGAATTTTGCTGAGATGAATTGTGATCCGTTATCTGCCATGATCTCGTAAGGTAGGCCATGTCGGCAGACGATATTTGTCCACACAAATTTAATCACGTCTTTGTCTTTGATCTGGGAGTAAGCCTCTGCTTCGACCCACTTTGAGAAATATTCTGTCATGACAAGCATGAATCTTTTTTGCCGTGATGATGATAATGGTCCGATTATATCCGCCCATCGCATGAATGGACAAGGCATGATTGCTGAGGTCAGCTCCTTGGTTGTAGCGTGAATGATGTGCTCGTGTCTCTGACATTTGTCACACTTAGCGGTACATTGAGCATAATCATTTGCCATAGTCGGCTTATAGTAGCCGAGTGTCCTGAAATTCTGAACGAGTGTTCTTTTGCTGTTGTGGTTTCCACCCGCTCTATCATGTGTTTTTTTATGATCTCATCAACTTCATTGACGTGAACAGAAGTGAGTAATACTCTGTTTGTACTTCTTTGGGAGATCTTTTTGCTGACTTGGGCGTAAAAGGCGCACTTGGCCTTTAGACGGCGGGCTGCCCATCTATCCTCTGGTGTTTCACCGTCTAGGATATAAGTGAGGATCTCGTCTTGCCAATCCACCTTTGGTTTGCCAATCTTTTCAGCATCTGCCATCTCGGAATCTGACTCTTCTTGGGCGCCATCTATAGCCGAGACGAGTACGAGATCTCCTTTTGGTAAGCTTATACTCGGACGCCAACTGTTGGAACCGGCTCTAGCACAGACAGTACTTAGAATTAAGGTGCCTGATTAAAAGAGTGTGAGAGAATGGGCAAGAACACTTGTTATTTGGATTGGATCAAGAGTAGTTAACAAAAGACGAGTAGGGATAATTGCCGATTTGGTGTTCTGATTAGCTCAAAGAATGTCAAAAAGTAGATCCTTTTTTTAAAGGATTGTGCCTCTATTTATAGTTTATAGAGGAGATTCATGCGTAGAAAATAAAGAAAGATTTACAATTGTTTAGATAAGATTGAATCTGTTAAGATTCGTGCTAGATTTATGGAAATTTTCCGTGTCTAAACAGAAAAATTTTTGTTTCTTTATTTTGCTGACATGTCACTCGACTTCTCTATAGGTTCGAAGAACCTTCCGAGATGAGACTTTTTTCGAGTCGAATATGTTATCCGAATGGAATACTTAGTGTTTGCAACTGGGTTGTTCTTTTGTGTTCGACCCATTGTTTTCAGTGGACCGAAGTATGATCTCGGATCCACCTTCAACATTTTAGATCCGTCTTTATTTAGGTTTTAAAACCCATATTCATTTTACTTTTTTAAGTTCATGTTTATTTAGATTTTTAGATATGTATTCATTTAGATTCATAAACCTCATATCATGAAATATTGTTATTGTTTTATTTATATTATAAAATTTTACCTATTAAATTAAACAGAAAAAAACTATTTTATAATATAACAATATAAATTATTTTGTTAAAAATGATGAAATTAATTTTACCAATAAATTATTAATTTTTAAAAAATTTTACTTATTGTAAGTAAAAAAATTGTCAATATATTAAGTAAAAAAGTCGTATATATTTTAAGTAATATCAAGAGATAATAAAAAGATAAAATGAAAATTACAAAAAGTATAAATATGTATTTTCACACATAAAAATATAGTTATATTAATTATATAAATATATATATATATATATTCTAGTTATTTAGACCGTATTTGATTCGTTGTCACTAGATCAATTTGAAATTTGAAAATTTAGTAAAACTGTTAAATAGTAGAATATATCTGCCATTAAACTCTATTATTTAGGTAACAACTTAGGATTATATATTTTTAAAGTATATTTTAATATATTTTTAAGTATATTTTAATATATTTTAATAATTAATAAATGTTTTTAACATCTGAGATATATTCAAGGGAACAAGTCAAGATACTGTATGCGATTTATAACGTTTGCTAATAATTTGAATTTTTTTTTTTATTATAGGTTTTTTAAAATATATTCAATTTTTATTTGTTTAACCAATGAGAAAAAAGAAAAATATTATAGATTTTTTTCCTTCAATACTTTTTGGATTATTTATTTACGTTATATTTTGAATCTCATGTAATAACAAAATAGTTTATATAATTTATTTTATGTAAAAATGTTAGTAGTTTATATGAAAAATAAAAGATTACATAATAAGGAATAATTGAAGAAAATAAAGATTCAACAAAATTAAATATTATATATTTTAAATTTATCACCACAAAGCAAGTGGCTTTTAGCCTAGTGGTAGGGGTAAGTCCACTAAATGGCAGGCGCACTTGCATGTTTCGGGATCGAGTCTTGCCGCCTGCATTATACAGGAACTTGACTAATGGGCCGGCCAGTTGTGGCCCAATATTGTTGACATAAAAAAAAAAATTATCACCACAAACATACACAAGAATTCCATAATTTATTTGAATATGGAAATAGTACGATATTACCAATTTTATCATCACAAAGAATTCTAGGTTCAATATATTTTCTTAACACTATTAAGATGTCAAGCTTTATACCATACAAAAGGCTGAATCTTGCACCTATGTCTGTCAACATGATCTTATATATAAACCCAATTGGTCTACTATTTTTATAGTTAATAGAAACAGTAAGGGGATAAATTTTTCTAGATAATCTAATAAAATTAAAAATGATGTGATAGTTGTATGATTAAAAAAAAAGAATGTCGACTTTATATAAAAAGAACAAAATAATTAGAATAATGAAAATTCTTTACTAATAAACCATAATAGAAAATTATGAGAAGTGGATAACAATTATGAAGAGATTTATGCCACTTATGACCTAACGGTAATTTACGTATATATAATACTGTATTAGAGTTTTCAGAATTAAAGTAATATTCTGTTTAAAACTAATCTCAAACTACAAATAATATGTCACCAAAGGTTAAGTTTTAATGGTATTGTACAAATAATAGGTTTTAGCTATAAATATATTTTTAGGTAATATGATTATAAAATAGTATTATATATTTTTGTGGCGTTATGTATTTTAATTATCAATATCTTTTGTTTAGAATAGCATTATATATTTTCCTTAATTAGATAGATAAGTTATATACTAAAATGTAATCAATTAATTTGTAATATTTGATTACTAATTTGAAAGATACACTTAACATATAAGTGGAAATAAATAATAAATGTCATTAGTTATTATATTTCTCCAAATTACCCTAATAATTCCTCTAGACGAAAGATTAATTTTCAGTGACATATGATGTAATCTCTCACATAATCTAAAGTTATTTATTTAAAGTTACCTTTTTATTATATAGAGGATTAATGTAAATAGATTTTGAATTACTTTAAGATAATAAATATAAATTAATTAAATAAAAATCGAACTATATCTTTTTAAAATTTTGAAATCGTATTTGAAAAAATTAAATTTAATTGTACTATTAATTAATATAGCTAAATTAATTAAATATAAATGAAATGGTACTCTTCATTTATATATTTAAATTAAATTCTATAGTATATAAAAAATATCAAAATAATTGTCTTATTGTCATTTGAGTTTAATCCCGTATTGTCAATTTTGATTTTAATATATTATGGTGAATTAAGGGTAAGATCTTACTGTATTGAATTGTTTTTACTCCTCAATTTAGTGGAATTATTGACATCATCCTTCGCAATTTTTTTTGAAAAAATTACTCAACTATATACAATTTATACCATAATTACTAAAATAGATTCAAAAAAAAGAGAAGAAGGGTGCAAATACGTTTCCACCCTTAATAACCAAAAAAATAAATCAGTCTTTTCTTTCTTCTTCTTTCTTCTTCTCTCTTCTTCTTTCTTCTTCTCTCTTCTTTGGTCTCTTCATTTTTCTTCATTTTCTTTATCTTCTTTTTCTCTCATTTTTTTTCTCGTTTCTTCTTCTTATTCTCTTGTTTTGTATTATCGTTTCTTCTTCTTCTCACCATTTCATATTTCTTCTCTCAATTTCTATGGATTTCATTCTTCAACATTAGGTTTCGGAATGATTTCAAAATAGAGTTTATGTCTTCGACAAATTTAGGTTGTGGGTTTCTGGGTTTGTAGTATGATAAAGTTCATCACGAGTTTTGTTAGTGTAATAGAGTTCTTTTATGAGTAGTAGAGTTCGTATCGGTCATTCTAGCTTGAATGGTAGAGTTTGGTAATGGTTTGGTAGATTTAGCTTATAGTTTGGTAAAGTTAAGTTACAGTTTGGACGAGTTCATCATGAGTTTTGTTAGTGCAGTAGAGTTCTTTTATGAGTAGTAGAGTTTGTATCGTTGATTCTGGCTTGAATGGTAGAGCTTGGAAATGGTTTGGTAGAGTTAGGTTATAGTTTGGTAAAGTTAGGTTACAGTTTGGAAGAGTTCATCACAAGTTTTGTTAGTGTGGTAGAGTTATTTTATGAGTGGTAGAGTTCGTATGGTTGATTCTGGCTTGAGTGGTAGAGTTTGGTAACAGTTTGGTAGAGTTAGGTTATAGTTTGGAAAAGTTGGTTATTTAGAAGATTTCATCACAAGTTTTGTTAGTGTAGTAGAGTTCTTTTATGAGTAGTAGAGTTCGTATTGTTGATTCTGGCTTGAATGGTAGAGTTTGGTAAAGTTAGGTTATAGTTTGGATAAGTTAGGTTACAGTTTGGAAGAGTTCATCACGAGTTTTATTGGTGTAGTAAAGTTCTTTTATGAGTGGTAGAGTTCATATCGGTGATTCTGGCTTGAATAGTAGAGTTTGGTAACAGTTTGGTAGAGTTAGATTATAGTTTGGTAAAGTTAGGTTACAATTTGGAAGAGTTCATCATGAGTTTCTTAGTGTAGTAGAGTTCTTTATGAGTGGTAGAGTTTGTATCGTTGATTCTGGCTTGAATGGTAGAGTTTGGTAGCAGTTTTGTAGAGTTAGGTTATAGTTTAGTAAAGTTAGGTTATAGTTTAGAAGAGTTCATCAAGAGTTTTGTTAGTGTAGTAGAGTTCTTTTATGAGTACTAGAGTTCATATCGTTGATTATGGCTTGAATAGTAGAACTTGGTAATGGTTTGGTAGAGTTAGGTTATAGTATAGTAAAGTTAGGTTATAGTTTAGAAGAGTTCATCACGAGTTTTGTTAGTGTAGTAGAGTTGTTTTATGAGTAGTAGAGTTTGTATCGTTGATTCTGGCTTGAATGGTAGAGTTTGGTAACAGTTTGGTAGAGTTAGGATATAGTTTGGTAAAGTTAGGTTACAGTTTGGAAGAGTTCATCAGGAGTTTCTTAGTGTAGTAGAGTTCTTTCATGAGTGGTAGAGTTCGTATCGTTGATTCTGGCTTGAATGGTAGAGTTTGGTAACAGTTTTTTAGAGTTAGGTTATAGTTTGGTAAAGTTAGGTTATAGTTTAGAAGAGTTCATCACGAGTTTTGTTAGTGTAGTAGAGTTCTTTTATGAGTAGTAGAGTTTGTATCGTTGATTCTGGCTTGAATGGTAGAGTTTGGTAATGGTTTGGTAGAGTTACATAATAGTTTGGTAGGGTTAACAAACTACATTTCAACGAGGAAAATGAACTATATTATGTGTCATCTATAATTTTACCATACACTATATTATTTTGCTATCAATTCTACTAAATGCAACAAACTACATTTCAACGAGAAAAGTGAACTCTATTTGCGTCATCTATAACTTTATCATACACTACATTATTGTGCTATCAACTCTACTAAAGGTAACAACTCTAAAGTATTGTGCTATCAACTCTACTAAAAGTAACAAACTTCATTTTGAACAAGGAAAATGAACTCTATTATGCGTCATATATAACTTTACTATACAGTACATTAGCATACTCTACCATACACTATATTATATTATTATTAACTCTACCAAATGTAACAATGAGCTCTAGCATGGGTCATCTGTAATTTGACCATACACTACTTTTTCTTACGATCAGCTCCACCAAAGGTAACAAAGTACATGTTCACGAAGAAAACGTAGTCTACCATGGATCATCTGTAACTTGACACATACACTACATTTTCGTATAATCAACTCTACTAAAGGTAACAAAGTACATTTTCCACAAAGAAAACGAACTCTACCATGCACTATATTATCTTACATTCAACTCTACCAAGGGGAACAAATTACCATTTCCATGAGGCAAATGAACTCTACCATACTCTATATTATCTTACTTTCAACTCTACTATGGGTCATTATTAACTTTACCACGAAGAAAACGAACTCAACCATAGGTTTTCTGTAACTTTACCATACACTACATTATCGAACGATCAACTATACTAAAGTTTTATCAACTCGTCTATTTGCATTCATTTAGTTTAATAGAGTTCGTCACACCCGGCGGCTGACGTGGCTTGTTTCCTTAATGGCAGCTTCATAATTACGATTTTGTTTACTCATCAAAAATGAGCAAAATAGTATATTATAAATTTAAAAAACTATTCTAGTAATACTCAAAACTTTTATCTATTGAAATAATTTTCACATAAATCTTATATATTTCAGTAAATCACCTTTTTGTCACATTAAACCATAACTAGTTGACCCATTAGCCAAATTCCTATATAATGTAGGCAGTAGTGTTCGATTTTTGGATGTGCAAGTATGTCTGTTTTTAGTGAACCTACCACTTTCCACTAAACTAAAGACTACTTGCTCCTTCACAATTATAATTTAAAATTATTATTTCTTATCGATTAGATGATTGTTATGTTATAAAGTAAAGTTCTAAACTAAAATTATTGCACGTCGGCAACAGAATGTAAGTTTGAAATTCAAAATTTGAAATAAATATTCCTTTATCGATTAGATGATTGTTATTGTGAACCTTTTTTCCTCAATTACTACATTATAAAACATGTATAATCAAAAGATTTTATGTAATATAATGAAAGCAAAAGAGTTCATAGTGTAAGAGAGAAGTAAAAGATTGCTCATATGGAATAAATAAAGAAAAAAGAAAGATTCAACATAAATTAAATATTAGGTGTTTTAAATTCATCGCCATTATGATACTGGTTATTTCATAATTCATTTTAATTTAGAAATATTATAATATCACCGGTTTGTTCACCAAAAAAGAAATTTAGCTTTAATACATCCTCTAAAAAAGCTTAAGATGTGAAGCATCATTTCAAATACCAATCTGAATTTTGCGTCCATATATTTCATCAAGAAAATCTTGTACTTAAATGAACTTGGTCTTTCTATTATATAATTTGTTAAAATTTTACGTGGGTAAAATTTTTAGCTAAACTGAAAAAATAAAAAAAATGTGTTATATGTATGTTTATCAAATAAAAATAACATAAAATTTTTTATAAACAAAATAATAATAATAATAATAATAATAATAATAATAATAATAATAAAAGTATTAATCTTTACCTAGAAACTATAGGGAAAGAGTCTGAAAAGTGGATAATTGTAAAGAAATTTATGCAACTTCAGAACTAAAGTTAATGTACTTATATATATTCGTGTATTAGAATATTCGAAATCATTAAATTTTGAATTGTTGTCATTTATATAAGTGAAGAAATATATATTTCGTTTTTTTTTGTCAACGGCAATACTAATATGGACCACAAAGGCCGGCCCATTAGCCAAATTCCTACATAAATTTTATAGGTGGTGGGACTCAATCTATGATTGTGCATGTGCGCCTACATTAAATAGACTTACCATCCGCCATTGGACTAAAAACCACTTGCAATCTCATTTAAAAAAATGAAATCAACGCAATCTTCTAATGCATTTATTATATGATTAATATATGATTCACTAGAAATATATATAACTCGAGTTATAATAAATTTGAGTAATATTGTACATATATTAGGTGTCATAAATAAATAGACAATAACACATCATACATTATAAATATAAATAAATCGGATCATTTTACATTTGAATTATATTCTACAAGTAATATGTTTGATGTAACTTTTATTATTAAAATAATAATTAGACATTATAAATATATGTAATTCGAATAAATTTATAATTGAATGATATTTTATAAATGTTAGGTATCATATATTTTTGTAATTGAACAAATAATTATCCAATATGATTGCAAACACTTAATTTGTAATATTTAATTCAAAGATACACTTAACATATATATTTATTTCGATAGTAAATATCTTTTATTTGTACGTTTTATGAAATTAACCTTTATAATCCCCTAAACAAAACACTAAATTCCAATTGCAAAATTTGGGTCTTGTCATAGAGTTCCCGTAGTATCTGGTAAGGTCCGGGTATTATCTGATATCTGAATGGGTACCCGAATATTTTAGATATTTGAGTATCCGAAATATCCAAATACCCGAATGAGTACCCAAATATCCAATTTTTGGGTATTTTAGGTGTATATAATACACTCAAATTTTATTGTTTTATAATTTTACTAAATGATTACCTGTGCAGGTGCACGAGATAATTTGTTATGCAAAATAAATATAAATTTATAGTTACTTATATTTATCCAAAATATTTATATATGTGATATTTGTTTGCCTTCTATCTATTTTATGGTTTGATTTGTATATTAATTTTTTATATATATACTTAATATACTAAAGATTATTTCATAATGATGATTCATATTGTGCACAAAATATATTTTTTGGATCCATGTTTATTAAGGTTTTGATGTACTTTATAATTTATTTTGACTCATGTTCATTTAGGTTGTTAGACACGTGTTAATTAGGTTTGTAGATTTGTGTATGTTCGTTTAAGGTTTTATATTCATATTCATTTAAGTTCTTAGACCTATGTTTATGTAGATTTTTTAACCTGTTTTTATTTCGATTGTTAGACTCATATTTGTTTATCTTTTAAATTTAAAATTTGTTCATTTGTCACAAATCTATAATTTTTAGTACACATGAAATAAAAAAATCTAAAATACTCAAAATTTAAAAGAAATATATAAGTATATCATTATATTTTGAGATGAATATAATAGGAATTCAAGCAATATTGTTATTTAGATTTTTGACTCATATTTATTTATGTTCTTAGACACATATTATTTAAGATTTTAAACTTTTGTTTATTTAGATTTTTAGATCCGTCTCCATTTAAGTTCTTAGATCCATATTCATTTTGGGTTCTTATACCCATTTTCAATTAAGTTTTTAGATTCATATTCGTTTAAATTTTTAGACTCTATTTTTTTTTTTACTTTTTAGACTTATGTTCATTTAGGTTTTTATACTCGTATTTATTTAGGTTGTTAGTTAGACTCATGTTTAGAATAATTGATTTTTAAGGTAATTCAAACCAGTTTTTTATTGGGAGAATTGCAAAAATGCCCCTAAAAGGAGGACATTTTCATCACTACACTCATTTTTTGGACATTTTCAAAAAATACCTCTCATTATGGAAAAATGATCAACATATCCTTATGTTATTATTTTTATATATTTTTACAAACTTTTTTCCCGCTAAAAAAAATTTCCTGCCAAAAACTTTTTTTCCCGCCAAAAAAGTATTTGTTCCCTCCAAAAAAAAATTTCCCGCAAAAATTTTTTCCGCTATATGAAAAAATTTTCCCGCCAAAAAAAAATTATAAGGGAGTTTATAAAAAAATTTTATAAGAAAGCTTATAAAATTTATAAAGCTTTATAAGAGAGCTTATAAAATTTATAAGGTTTTATAAGAGACCTTATAAAATTTATAAGGCTTTATGATAGAGCTTATATAATTTATAAGGTTTTATAAGATAACTTATAAAATTTATAAGGTTTTTATAAAAAATGTATAAGGTGCTTATAATATTTTATAAGTTATTTACAAAAATTTATAAGAGAGCTTATAAAAATTTATAAGACTTTATAAGAGACCATATAAAATTTAAAAAGCTTTATAATAGAGCTTATATAATTTATAAGGCTTTATAAGAGAGCTTAAAAAATTTATAAGGTGTTTATAAACAATTTATAACGTGTTTATCAAAATTTATAAGATTTTATAAGAGACTTTATAAAATTTGTAATGTGTTTATAAAAAATTTATAAGGTGTTTATAAAAATTTATAAGGCGTTTATAAAAATTTATAAGGTGTTTATAAAAATTTTATAAAGATTTATCAGCGCACTTATAAAAACATTTTGGCGGGAAATTTTTTTTCGGCGGGAAATATTTTTTCCTGTAAACTTTTTTTTCGAAATTACATAAAAAAAGTTTTTGGAGGGAAAATTTATTTTTTTTTGCGTGAAATTTTTTTTTTTTTGCGAGAAAAGTTTGTAACATTGCGGGAAATCCTTTTTGTATTAATGAGGAGCATTTTTGAAAAGATAAATGTCAATGGGAATTTTTGAAAAGGGGTACACTAAAAAGGGCATTTCTCAAAATTTCTATTCTTTAATTGATGGAGAGATATAATAATTAGATATTTGAAATAAATATAACATGAATTCAGACAATATTCGTTGATATAATTTATGATTGTTGGTTCAATATTATATCTCAAACAATATTTTGAAATTTAAAATATTGATAAATATATTAAGGAAAGTTGGTTTAAATATCTTTTATTAATGATGTTTATTTAAGATTATTTAAAAAATTTAATGTTGAATCTATATTGGTCAACAAAAATTATTCAAAATTTAAATCATTGGTAAGTAACTAAATTTTTACGAAATCTTGATATAATTTTTTTATAAAAAATATTTTTTTTTGATAAAAAATTTCGAATATAATTATTGAATATTCAGAAATATGTTGATTTATGTCTAGGAATGGAACAATTACAATATTTGTTTATAAGTGTTAAACTAAATATTAATTTTTTGTTTGTGTATATTTATATATATTTTGAAATATTTGTTTAAAAATCTATAATATTTAATATTATTTGAGTAAACATATTAAGTGTTTTAATTACATTTCATTGATAATTAAATAAATACATTATTAAATAGTACCGATGATACTTTTATGTAAGGATGATTTAAAAGGTAAAATGTATTTAATACCTGAATAAATAAATCACTAACCATATCTTTCTTCAAGTTTTTAATCATTTACGAAAAAACTAAAAATTAATGGTAAGTTTAATTAATATAGCTAAATTATGGTGATATAATCAATCTAAATGGATTTCGAATTCGTTTTTACAAATTCTATAATTTTCGGATAGACCAAATTCAAAGCTAACCTTATATATTATAACTTAATTTATTACATAATCAATGTAAATATAAATCCTATGTTTCTATAATTGTAGTAAACATCAACTATTATATAAATCTCTACCAAAATATATATACTTTGTTTTGTTTCTATGATTATAATAAACAATCCCTATTATATGGTTGTAAATTTATAATGAATAATAAATAATTTTGATTATAAGGTTGTAAATTTATTTTGAATTTCTATTTTATAGTAATGAATACTATAAACTGAATTAGATTATTATAATCTATTTATTATAGATAGATCAAATAATAATAAATAAATTATTTTTATTTATATTAAACGTCATTTGTTATATAGTAGTAACAATTCTTATTATATGGTTGTAAATGTAATCAATTAAATAAATTTCAAACCATATACTTATTCAAGTTTGTAATTGTTTAAGAAAAAACTGAATTAAATGCTAATCTTAATTACTATAGCTACATTATAGTGATATAATCAATTTAAATGAATTTCAAATTATTTTTTGTAAATTCTATAGTTTTCGAAAAACTAAAGTAAATGCTAATCCTAAATACTATAACTACATTTATTATTTAATCAATGTAAATGTAAATTATATGTTTATATAATTGTAGTAAACATCAATTATTATATGAATCTCTACCAAAATCATATATACTTTGTTTCTATAATTATAATAAACTATTCTGATTACATGGTTGTAAATTTATTTTGAATTTCAGCATTAGAGTAATGAATACTATAAGCAAATTCAAATTATCATAATCGATTTATTACAGATTGATCAAATAATAACGAATAAATCTTATTTGTTTATATTAAATGTTATTGTTATATGGTAGTAAATAATTTTGTTTATATGGTTGTAAATGTATTTCAAATTACAATAATTCTTTTCCATCAACAAAATGTAATTTGTCATTAATAAATTGAAATTACTATTTGCTTAACAATTAGATGAGCGTTTATCTTATGTTTTGCGGTTATTACATTAGAAAACATGTAATAGAAAAAGAATTTATATAATATATTAAGAGCAAAAGAGTCCATAGTTTATATGAAAAATAAAGATTACATAATATGAAATCATTAAAAAAACAAAAGATTCAACATATATTAAATATTATATGGTTTAAATTCATCACCACAAATATACGCACCAATTTTATAGTTCATTTGGATAATATAATAGCACAATATCACCAATTTGTCCACCATAAAGTATTTTAGTTTCAATACATCTTTTTGACATTCTTAATATGTAAAGCGTTGTATCATACAAAAATCTGGATCTTACATTCATGTCTCTCATCAACATAATATTGTACATAAACGAACTTGTTCTACTTCTTCTATAGTCAGTAGAAACAGCAAGGGGATAAAGTTTATTAGTTAATTTGCAAAAATAAAAAATAGTATGTTAGTTGTATGATTAAACAAATTATAATATAATAAAATTCATATCAAACAAAATAATCAAAATAAGAAAAGTACAATTCTTTACCTAGAAATCATAGGGGAAGATTGTGAGAATTAAATGACAATTTTAAAAAAAATTATGCTACTTGTGACCTAAAATTAATGTATATATATATATATATATATAATATTGTGTATTAGGGTTTTCGGAATCAGTAAAATTCAATTTGTTTCTAATTTAAATAATTAAAGGAATATATATTTCGGTTAAAATTAATATGATTCTAACAAATTTCTCCAATCAAATTAATAGTACATTTACATGATCATATATATTAATTTTAAATTGTATTGTACAGATCGACAAAAAAATGGTATTGTACAGATAAATGGTTTCATATATTTTTCTTAATTAAGTAGGATAATTAATACAATAGATTGTAAACAATAAGTTTGTAATATTCGGTTATTAATTTAAAAATACACTTAACATATAAGTTGAGAACAATAATAAATGTCATTTGTTTGTGTATTTTCCAAAATTAATTTTTTAAATTCTCTAAACGAAAGACTAATCCCAATAGTATAGGATGTAATATCCCACATTATCTAAATGTTTTTTTTTTCTAAAAAATTACCTTTTATTATATAGAGGATATACTTAGAAAATTTCAACCCTACAAACTATGCTTAGCACACAATATAATCATCTATTATGTATTTAAGATGTTTTAATTTGAAGATATAACTGAATTCAATAACTCATATATATTTTCAGTATTATAATCTATTTCTATAAAACATTTTGTTTTCTCACAACGATTAACATATAATTAAGTAACTAAATATCACAATAGCTATTACTAATATTAATGATGAAAATTATAAAAATGTAGTGTTTTATTTTTATAATTATATTATGTATGTTGAAATATATAACAATTATTTAAATTAGTAATAATATAATATATAAGGAAATAGTAATTCTTTAATAACTAATAGAGAAATATTATCAAAATAAAATATAATTTTTAATCCAATAAAAAAATTTCTTATATATATATATATATAAAGCATTTTAAATAATTGTAAAATAACTATTAATAGTCTGCATAATAAATAATTAAAAATTAAAAATACTTAAAAGTTTAAAACGGAATAATCTTTAACGCGCAAACCTTCTCCATCTCGATCTTCTTAAGTTTCAAACTTTTTATTGTGCTAGACAAATTATTAGGATCATTATCTAGTTGGGTATCTCAAAACCATTCTTAGCCAATTCATCCAATGTCTCTCCAAGACCTATCAAAAAAAATGCCTAGTAATGATCAAAATATCTAAGTAACAAATAATTATGTAGAGGATTGCTACATAAGTTGTTGGTAGCAATTAGAAACAAGTATTAACTTATAATTACATTAATCATGTAGAATCCAAAAATAAAGAGTGTCGGTCATTATAAATAATGAAAATAAGAAAATCAAAATAAAAACTTATATATTGTCAGCAATTCAATTCTTCTTAAAATTTAAATCTGTGTACATAAATCTTAAATAAATAAATCCTTTATTAGTTTTTCTAAATTATTGTGCTCAAATTAATTTTAATGTACTCTTGTTATTGCATAGTTACTATAATTCAGGATATCATTTATTAATAAAAATATATAAATCGTAGAAATACATATTATCATAAACACGAATTTTTCGTAATCTATAAAACTTGCGCTATCAGTTTAAGTATTTTCTAAATTAACTAATATAATAAATACTATAGCTTAGAAATATATATTATCAATGCAAAAAAAAAAGATTTTGATTTACTTTAAGATAATGCAAACAAAACAATCAAATAAATATTGAAACTTATATATTTTTATATCTTTATTGATCCTATGATTGTTATGTATTTGAGTAAACTACTAAACTAGTTATCTTATTGCCTTTAGTTTAAAATAATTCCAAATTTTCGAACTGAATATAACTTTGGTATTAAAATTTGAAATTAATATTTTTTCATCGATTACATATTTATAACTATGAGAATAATTCTATTCTCGATATTACATGATAAATATTTAATATAATATAAATGAAATAAAAAGGAGTTCAAAGTTTATGAGAGAAGCAAAGATTAAAGCATATTTAGATCCAAAAAAAATTACAACATATGGAATAATTGAAGAAAAAGAAAGATTCTACAATAAGAAAATATTAGGTGTATTGAATTCATCACCAAACATGGTCTATAGTTCACTTTGATATAGATATATCACAATATTATCAAATTGTTCACCAAAAAGAAATTTAGTTTCAATAAATTATTTAGAAAAACTTATATGAATAGTCGCTTCAAACACCAGTCCGAATTTTGCATACATTTTTCTCATCAAGAATATACTTAAAAGAACATGGTTTTTTTTCTATAATTGATAGAAACCTTTAGAGGGTAAAACTTTTTAGCTAAACTGCAAAATTAAAAAGTGTGTTAGTTTTATGTTATAAAATAACAATAACATAAATTTAACAACAAACAAAATAATAAGAATAGTAATATTAAATACCTAGAAACCATAGAGGATGAGTTTGAAAAATAAACCACAGTAGTGAAATTTTTTTTGCTAATGAGAACTAAAGCAATGTGTTTATTTATAGTAGTGTAGAGTATTAAGGTTTTCGGAATATTAGCTAAAATATATTTCCGGAATTAAATAAAATAATGTAATGGTATTGCAAACATTTATTTGTTAATACTCATATTTAATTTAAAGATACATTTAACATATATGTTGATTTCGATATTAAATATCATCTGGTTATGTGTTTTCTATATGATAGTCTTTCTATATAATATACACAAATCTTTTCAGATCAGTTTAATTTCTTTGTATATGACTATCCATTAAAACATAGGACGATACTATGGTACTTTACATAAATTTTAATTATAGGAATTATATGAATTAAATCAGAGTATCATCAATATATATAGATTGATGCTCGTATATGTTAAGTCAAAATTAAGGATTATTAAATTTCGAAATTATAAATCAAATGTGTACAACAATTTGAAAATAGTATATCACATAATTATAGAAATAAATAAGAGTATGAAAATTAGCATATCATATAATTATGGAAATTAAATTAGTATATCATGTAATTATGGAAATTAAATTAGTATATCACATAATTATGGAAATCAAATTGAATTATCTTAATGTTTTGATTGATAGACCACCGATCTCAATCTATATACTAATCACTGGTCCCAATTTGCCATAAACGATGATATTTGATTATGACTATAATATTCAATAATTTTAGACTTTAATATATTATTTAATTTACAGAATCAATCACAAATCAATCTAAAATACTATTAAATTTTGGTCATTAATACATAATCAACCTAAATCTTATCAATAAATTCAAAAAATGAAAATGATTTTCCCAAAATACCCCAACGAAAATAGAAAAAACAATGGTATTTCAAGTAATTAACAAAAATAATACGGGCAATTCTAATTATTGCTATCCTTTTATTATATAAGTGATACCCGAACCAGAACCGGAACCAAAACCAAAACCAAACCGAATTGGTTTTAGTTCCTAAATGTGTATGGAAATTGTGGACCGAAACCGATCTGGTCCCGAACTAGAACAAAACTGAATAGTGCTCAGTTTCAAAACGGGTACAAAAATCTCATATCTAAAATATTTGGACCCAAACAAGTAGTACCTGTATCCGACCCAAATACTCGAATGCCGAGACTGTAAAGGATTCTTTGTAACGACTCACAAGAGATTTCTCTCATAGGTCTTCTTGTATGGATAAATTCCGGTAGTAACTCCAATCATTCCTCTCTTCTCAAATTAGATCCTTTAGAGAGTTTGTGAGAGGTTTTTATTAGAGTATAGATTTCATTATAATTCTAGTTAAGAATTGAAGCCTTACTCAGCTTGATGTATCAAACATTTTCTTAAATAGTGATTTGGATGAAGATATCGATATGACATTGCCACCAGGTTATACACCAAGTAATGGAAAAGTTCTACCTCCAAATGCAATTTGCAAACTAAGACGTTCTCTCTACGATTTAAAACAGGCCTCAAGGCAATGGTTCCTTAAGTTTAATGTTACACTACAACGTTTGGATTTTAAAAAGTCTTACACGGATCACACCTTATTTATCAAGAACCAAGGAGGCAAGTACGTATCTGTATTAGTATATGTAGATGATATAATAGTAGCATCTAATGACAATGAATAAACTACTCAACTCAAGGCAGCATTGGACAGTTCATTTAAACTCAGAGACTTAGGACCTATGAGATATTTTCTGGGACTTGAAATTGCAAAATCTGCAATTGGAATATCTATATGTCAGAGAAAATATATTCTAGAAATACTTGAAGATGCATGTCTGTTAGCTTGCAAGCATTCCACGATTCCAATGGACCCTAGTATAAAACTCAGTTTAGCAAATGGAGAATCCTTACTTGAAGAACCAGAACAGGTATAGAAAAATTGTTGGGAAACTTATGTATCTCACAATAACTAGGCCATACATTACCTATGCAGTAAACAAGTTGTGTCAGTTCACTTCAGCACCAAAAAGTCTCATCACCAAGCAGCTTTCAAGGTGTTACATTATCTGAAAGGAACATTCAGTTTAGAAATCTTGAGTTTAAATTCTATGTCTTATATTGTACAAGGGTTGCGTTTTGAAATTATTACATTTATTTGTCGTATTATTAACAAGCTATATCAACAGAAAATTTTGAAATCACTAAAATGATGAAAAAGATAATTTTCTAAAATTGTATATAATTATCTTTTTACAATACTTTCTATATTAATATATACCCAAACATTAACTTTTTTTAGTTTTAATAAATATTAATCTTAATATTCCATGGTTATATAGAATAATAATTTCATTCTAAATCTCTTTAGTCAAAATATTTATTATTACAAAATATGAAATTATACAATATAAAATTAAACCATTGTTTTAAAATATATTTAATTGTTATTTAACCTACTTTTAATATGTTAATAAATTAAAATAACTTTTAAAACAAATTTTAAACTTAACCAAAATTTATATTATTATCTTTAACTATAAAATAAAGATTTTAATTGTATAAAATATTTAATAATACTTTCAAATTTTAAATTTATATAATAGGTAGAAAATGTTTCTCTTAACATAATTATTTGGGCAATGAATTTTGAAAAAAAAAATTATATACTCAATAAACACATATGTGACCATCTACAACATGCGTCAATTAATACTATAAAATATCAAAATAACTCGAATTGTGGGTGGATAGGCACGCATGTATCACCATGTATTCTTTCTAAGAATATTTGGGACTCATTCTCAACTTTGATTGGTGATGGCGGAGTTATTAGTTTTCTAAGAGAACAAACATTACATAGAAATTCTATCGCTTGAAAACATCTTCTGGCTTTTCAGCAGATGACCATTTGCATTTTACATAAAAAATTTCATCATGACTGATCAAGGATCATTACAAGAAAACAAAACATTTGCGATGGAATATATCCTATCAAAGCCATCGCAAAATACCAATTGAGACGTTATTGCGAGATCAGCCAATTCCTCTCAAATTGTTAGTCGCAAACCGTCATTTGTCTCAATGGCGTCGCAAATTTTGCAACGGCACAAAACATCGCAAGAGTGTTGCAAGTTTTGAATTGCAAAAACAACACAAGAATTGCGAGACACAAGCGACGCCAAGCTTGCAAGGCGCCTAAGCAACACATTAGCGAGTTCAACATTGAGGTGAGGTTTGCGACGCTGTTGTGATGTACGCTTCTACAATGAAGCGTCTGCGAGGCTCATGTGATGGTTCGCTTGCAAGGCTAATACAACGCAGGTTTTATGAGGTCATTGCGAGGTTGTTGCGATGTTTCATTTGCAAGGCTACTGTGACGTAGGGTTTTCGAGGCGGGTCTTGCAAGCTCTTTGCGACATCTGGTTTGCTAGGCCACTGCGACATGGGTTATTCAAGGCCTCTGTAAGGCTCTCTTTCCTACTCATTTGCGACGCTACATAATAAGTATTTTTTCTGGTAATAAATTATTAATTAATTTAAAAATATCATTATTAATTAATTTTAAAACAAAATTATTAATTAATTTTAAAACAAATAAAATTCAAATATATTCATAAATAATTTTTTTTTCAAAGTACTTGAAAAAACTACATGTCGAGTGATAGATCCGTGTTCCTCGAGTCCGACTCGGTATCGTTCGCGTTCAACTCCGTAAATTTGTTAGATAACTCTGGGTCCTTTTCGCCAAGATGGACCACAACCAATCATATGACGTGATCTTCTTTGCCTGTAACAATATCACGGTTTTGCTTCAGCTAGTTCTTGGGACTGAAGTTCCACAATCTCTCTAAGATCAGAGGGAGTTCTGTAGAATTGAGAGAACCCTTGGGAAAATATACACTGCTTAATCCTCGATCTCAAAGACCTGGTTCTGAACAATTTTCCCTTTTTATGGAGAGCGACCTAATAAAAAAGTATATTAATGTTATTGTAATAAATTTTAAAAAAAATATATACAAAAGAAAGTAAAACAAGCATAACTCTGCGTATAGGTGGTTCTTTTGTGCACTAGTTAAGCCACCAAATGCAGAGCTCTCATCAGTGTTGTTCTGAGTCATCTCTTGAACCTTTGCACTGACCTCATTATAGAGCTTCTCTGCTTTCTTATCGACAAAAATTTCACTGTGTTCCATTTTGTCCCGTAAAGAGTCTTCAAAATATCAGGATGAGTATCCCCTAATTGCTCTTGCTGGAATTATCAAAAATATATAATTAACGAAATAAAATTTTATATGATGTACTAAAATAGTTTCAATATATTAAATTTAAAATATTTATAATTTTGCGGACTCTGGCTATGAACGACATTCTTCCCGAGTAATGGTTGTGTGGACTGTCGCTATAAGGATTAGATACTCGAGCCACTCGACAGCTAGCGCTCTTCTTCACCGACTTCGGATCTTCCCAATAGCGAATCAAACCATTTCAGACCTCAGTCTGGAACCACTGGGGCATTGCATCATTGCCTTTTTTCTTTCATTTATCCTTCCAACGTCCTACTTGGTCGCCCATGCGTCTCATCAACACAACCTCAAACTCCTTGCGGATTCGCCTGTAATGGAAGGCTCATAGTGAAGTGTTGCTACAAATATAATATTAATACAAATGATAAATAGTAGATAACAAAATACAAAAAAACTATAGAAAACAAAAAATTTACCAAAAACAATGTGAACCATCTATCGACGATGTGTTTAGGGGTCTGCGTAAAATTAGCATACGGTTCTATGAAATCCCGCTCAAAGATTTCTTGGATTGTGGTCGCCAATATCCATCATCATCAAACCTACAAATTTTAATAAGAACAAAAATTTAGAAAAAATGGTACTCATAAATTTATAAATAAATTAATTAAGAAGTTAAAAAATATACGACAAAGTTTTGTACGACGATCTGGATGGAGATTAGGCAAATATATATGAACAGAATCTTTTAGAAAGTCATCAATAGACGCCAAGAGCGCAGATGGGACATGCCCAGACGAAGCAGGTGCAGTCTCTCGAAGCAAAGTATAGCCCTTCGGAGTGCTGAAACTAGCCCCATGCATTGACGGAACAAATCTCAATCCGAGATCCAGAGCACGAACTTCATGACGCGTCGAAGAGTAAGAATTACCAGACCGAGAAAAGTAACGAGTATAATAATTACAAATTCCTAACATCTAAAATTATTAAAATATTTAAATTATAAAATAATCTTTTATAAATCAAATTAATCAATTTAAAATTTTAGAATACTTTAAAATTTTCTATTAATAATATAAAATTATATGAATTATTTAGTAATTATAAAAAGGTTTCCGAATTTAAAAAAATTGTTTTAAAAAAGTACAAAACACATTTTATAATTAATTATCAACAAATTTTTAAAATTCCAAAAATAATTATTTGGAATTCGATAAAACCAATAAATATTTGACAAAACAATATAAATATTAGGTAATGATATAAAAATTAGATAAATTATTTAAAAAATAAAAAATTGAATTTTAAAATTAAATAAAAAGTTAATAAAAATCTAATTTAAAATATATAAAAGTTTTTAAAATTAAAATTTATAGTTTTTTTTCTTTAAATCCTATGAATAAATTAAAAATCATTTAAAAAGTATAACCTTATTTAAAAATGTAAATATGTTATTAAATTATTTAAAAATTTCATATAACTTCAAAAATAGTATACAAAATTCTGGAAATTATTCAAAGTGTTTTGTGTTGGAACCAGGTCTAGTACAAAGGATCTAGAATCCGAGGTTCCTAATTAAAAGGTGGGAATATTGGGAAAGGACTCTTGTGAAGTGAATTGCAGAGAAAGAAGTTAAACCCTAAAACGAGTAGAGATGATTGCCGAATAGAGTTCTTATTAGCTTAATGTGTATGGTCAAAAAGCCGATCCCCCTTTTGAAAGATCTGCTCCTCTATTTTATAGATTATAAAGGCGGTTACAAAATAGATTGAATAAAAGAAGATTTACAATTCTCTTGATAAGATCGTATTTAGAAGATTCACGCTAGATTTTTAGAAATTTTCACGCTAGATTCACGCTAGATTGAATAAAGGAAGATTTACAATTCACTTTCTAACGTGTCATCCAACTTCTCTTCAAGGTCGAGACAATTTTCCGACAAGAGACTTTACCGAGTTGATGAGGATATCTGAGTTGAGGCTTTGATGCTTTCAACGAGTTTATTACTTAGCATTTGACCCATTATTTTCCGTAGACCAAAGTAGGATCTCGGATCCACCTCTAATATTTTGTACAACCTAAAAAAGGTTCTGTGAATCTAAGATCTAAAATCTAAATATCAAATCTAAGAATTCAACAAATTCAAACCTAAATCTATATTCCAATCCAAAAAACTAAGAAACCTAAGAACTAGATCTATAAATTGAGATTAAAATCGACTTACATTGAGAGGAGAAACTCTCCGACGACGGAGAAAGGCTGAGGTCGGTGGTCGATCTGGCGGCAGACGGCTGTGCACTCAACCGGCAGTTCTGCTTGACAAATAAATAGAGATATTAGAGTGAGGAGATTAAAAGTAGAAGAAAAAAAAAGATTTGGAGAAAACTTACATGAAATCGGCGATGGAGAGAGGCGGAATCCGGCGGTCAGAGGAGGAATCCAGTTGTCAGAGGAAGGAGGAGAAAAAGAAGAAACAAGAAGGAGAAGAAAGATTAATGAGGAAGATTAAGATTTTCGAGAAGAAAAAGAGAGAAAAATACTGTAGAAGTTGGTTTCACCTAACACGTGGTATTCCACAATTTTCGGTTGCTCTATTGAAGCCATGCTCATACGTATGGAAGGTGTACCTGCGAGTAAAATACATTGGGGCTGTTATGATACTTCCTGTTGGTTCATTAACAATCTCGTGCAACCATAAAAGCAAAGATTTGCCAACACATCTATTCTTCACCTACAAATTATGTATATGTTTAAACATTATATATGTTGTAATTTCATTTCAAAAACTATACATAGTTAATATTTTATCTTATATACATAGTATCTTAACCATCCAACAAAATCATGATCTTTGTACATGTCATATTATATATTTGCTAAATTAGGGAAAGCTTCACGTATTTGTCTGTCAAATTAACTGCAAATTAGGTAATATTGAAATTGATCAATAAAAATATATAGTTCTAAATAAATAAATTAATATATATATATATATACCTCTCAAATAGTATTATATCTGCACAATTTTGGAATATAAAAGTGTGAGCTGCATGACAATATGTATGGTTTTCCCAGTACTCTTCTTTTAATTTCTCACTAAGTCTTCTAACCTGAGTGAAGATATTCGGAACTATAACGGTATATGATGGTGCCATCCCTCCATCGTCATATCATCCTACTTGGGTTCTTTTGGTTTTGATGGTTTGACTAAAGTAACATGATGTGAAATGAGAAGTTTCCTCCGACAGAATTCCTGCAACGATCGATCCTTCTACTTTTGATTGATTTTTTACCTTTCTTATTAGATGTCCCATGAATTTCTCAAACGGGTACATCCATCAAAATTGAACAGGTCCACCCATAGCTGCTTCATGTGAAAGGTGGACTGGAAGATGTTTCATCACGTCAAAAAATGAAGATGGGAAATTTTTTTCCGAGCTAGAAAGCAACACTGAGATATTGGTTTCTAACTGAGATATGTCATCCTCTGTTAGTGTTCGTGTACATATATCTCTGAAAAATGCTCATATCCCTAAAAAGCTGATATTTAGTATATAATTAAAACTATTTTATAATTAATTGAATGGGAAAATATAAACTATATAAAAATTTACCTGTAAATGATTTGTGGACAGATATCGGTAAAAGCTCAAGTAATGCAAATGAAAGTAGTCGTTGCATGAATACATGACAATCATGACTCTTCATACCATATATTTTTCTCCCTTGCTCTATACACTTAAGAATTTGGACATGTAACCATCGAGAAACATAACATCTGAAGAAATCCAATTAAACAATGTCTGTTTAGCTTCCCCAGACAATCGAAATATTGGAATCGGTTGTTTGCCATCCCTTGTAATATACAATTCGGGCCTTGCACATATTTCGGCTTAGTCCAACCTTGCTTTTAAATTGTCTTTACTCTTTCCCTGCAGATTTAAAATCGTGTTCATGGTGTTATGGAAAAAAAATTTAACGATGTGCATCGGATCAAGATTGTGCCATAGTAAGAGATCTTTCCAATATGGAAGTTCCCAAAAGATACTATTTTCGAGTCAATTGTGAGAATCAGTAATCCGTCAGGCATGTTTGCTGGATTGTGCTAATTGTCCTCACGTTTACATATATTTTGAGCACCATAATGATCAATCTGCTCAAACACACACCACCCAACATGTATGATGGGGAGGGATACGCATAATCTTGTTCTTCTTGAATAATTTCTTGTTCCTTCGGTAGGGGTGATGCATGGAGAGAAACCAACAATGACAATCAAACCAACACAATTTCTTACCATGTTTTGACTGAAATGCATCAGACCATCCCATATATTATGGACAAGATAACCTTCTATGTGTCGTCCATCCAGATAACATTCCATACTCCGGGAAGTCACTCATTTTCCACAATAAAACTGCATGCATCTTGAAATTCTGCTTATGCGAGTAATCGAATGTGCAAATACCTCCATACCACAATTATTTCAGCTCGTGAATCAAATGTTGCAAGAACACATCGAGAAAACGCTTAAGATGACTAGAACCTGGCACTAGAATAGTCATAAACAAAAATTTGCTTTACATAAACATATCCAGTGGGAATATTGTATGGCGTCAATATGACAGACCATAGAGAAAATTGTCTTTCCAAACAAACCAAATGGGCTAAATCCATCTGTGCATAAACCAAGATAAACATTACTAGACTCTTTAGCAAAGTTAGAATGTACCATTTGAAAATGTTTCCAAGATTTTTCATCTAATGGATATGTAAGCTCGCCATCATTTACAGTATGTTATGCATGTCATCTCATTGTCGCTGATGTTTTCTCTGATTGGTATAATGGTTTCAATCTATCACTGATTGGCAAGTACCACATATGTTTGTATGGGACACGCATCCTTCCACTTGTTGCTAGGTATCTCGGCTTCCCACATAATTGATATTCCTGCAACTTATCATCCTCTTTTTAGAAAATCATGAAATTATCAATGCAAACATCAATCATTTATGATGGTAATCCAAGACCTGCAAATAACTTCTGCATTTTATTATAACTCCTAGCAGAATTATTATCTTCTGTCAAATACTCTTTAACACATCTGCTAATTGATTCATACTTCTCTTCCTTATGTTTCCTTCATTTTTAATAGACATCAATCCACATGCTAATGATAGTTTAGATAAACCTTCTCTACATCCCTCATAGGTAGGTTGATTTGAAGCATCTAGCATATCATAAAATTATTTTGCCTCGCTGTTAGGTTCTTCAATAGTATTTCCAACGACAATAGAAATATTACCATGATATGCATCTGTAACCATATCATGATACCTATTTCCTTGTAGATGGTCATAATTTTCAAACATATCTCCCCTATTATAATAATTAACATTATCATTACTAGGTTGATCATCAATACCAGCTCCCGTACTACTACTTCCTACACCCAGGTTATACCCCTCTCCATGTTAAAACCAGACATAATAATTTGTAGTAAATCATATATTGTATACATGTCTTTTCACCATATCGATATTCAAATATTTTTTGTTCCCACACTTTAGGTATAGACAAAAAAATATTACCATCATTCAGAGAAATTGGGTTATTAGCCACCTAGTTCATGAATGCTCGTAATCCATCTCAAAACTCTTTCACCACTTCTCCAGTCTCCAGATCTTTTTGATTATACATCCATCCCCGTAATGCGGACACTTCAAGTTGCGTCATCATTTATTTTTTTCTTTCAGAAAACTATTTTTATCCCAAAAAAAAAATTTGCCTCAAAATTTTTTTCTCCACCTACTTTCTCTCTCTAAGTGTTTATGATTTGGTGTGAAAAATGCATCTCATGGAGAGACCTATTTATAGGAAAACAGGAAAAGTTTACTATGCCATTGCGATGGAAACTCTGTCTATTGCAAAGAGATTGCAAATATCTTGCAATTTTTGCAAGGAAGAAAATACATCGCAAAAGCATTGCAGTTTTGCTAGGCATTTGCGAGACAGAAGATTTCTTTGCAAGAGACTTGCAAATACATTGCAATTGAATTGCAAGTTTTTGACACTTATTATTCCTTGCGAACTTGCGACGCCTTTGCGAAGCGAAGATATTCATCGCAACAGAATCGCAAAAGCGAAGCAATTTTGCGATGGAGAATTGGCATCAAAAATTGGCATCGCAACTGTTTTGTTTTCTTGTAGTGGATGCCCTAAACGTCCATGCCAAATATTGAACGTACATGTAAACTTTGGGTTTACATTAATATATGATTCAACCATATTTCTTTTTGTGGAATATATTATGAAGGATAAAACTAGTAGTCTTTCCAATATACATTCCCTCTGTGAAATGATCGATGTAATGCAACGATATTTAATGTCATTCTAATTCATAGTTTCTATATGATATTCATTTATGTGGGTGTCTCTGAAACTTAATAAGTTTATGTAAGACTTGGAGAATTATAATATATCATTTATTTCAACTTTTTTTTCTCTTGGCATTGAAAAATTAGCTTTTGCAAAGCCCATAATTATTTTTGCATTATGAGATTTAGTATTCATGCTTCCAACAGAATCTTTTATATAAAGGAAGGAGAAATATTTTTTATCCTTAAATATTATATTCATTATAGCAATGTCCGCCTAACAAATATCTCCATCCCCATTTTCAAGTTTCAACATATTCTGATTATAAAAAAATGTGTTAATATAGTAAACCAAAATAAAAATATCAAATAAAACAATTCTATAAGTGAAAGAAAAGCATAATAAAGCACAATCATGTTAGCTTAATTGTTTTGATTTTTGTTGATATTTTGCAAGACCAACAACAAAATTGGCTACATTGAGATGTATATCATTATTTATGTCATTGAAAGAAGGTCATACATTAGCATAGATGAAGTTGGTTCCATTTTGTTTTCATTTTTTTGTTTTTAATTTATCATGCATATCAACCATATATTTCAGCATAGTGCAAGTACACTCTCAATGTCTTTTTATACCGCATATGTCACAATTATTCTTATGTTGCTTATTTATCACATAATCAACTTTATTTCCTTTGGACGTAAATCATTTAGACGGAACTTTCTTATTTGTTCACGTCCATGTCCATATCTTTCTTTTCCACAAACACAATCATTACATCGACATCATCTACATCCATTGTAATTATTATTAATGAATTATTTTCTTTGTTTGGTCTGATACAATATTCACTTCTTGGAATGAAACTGATCCAATATGATGAGATTAATGGCTTAACAACACAAGTTTATTATATTGTGTGATTGTCAAATATCTTCAGGATCTTATATATATTCATCTAAACCATCATAAATATGGTGGAAAAAAATATCTTGGTATTTGCCTTTTTCTTATTATACGTCATTAGATATATTGAGGGAAGCATTCTCGAATTTAGCTGAATTTGACATAATAATTTTGTCTTCTGAACAAATTTATTTTATCATTCTTATCGAACATTTTCATAAATGTCTTCTGGACATTTTTATCTTACCCTCTTATGAAACGTTTAAAAAATTTATGATGGTGACACAGTCTACCTTACCCATCGATTGGGGGAAGGCATCACCTATCATCCCAAAAATAATATACATGTATGAGAACAAATCACTCATACGACATATAGGTCATATCAATCGGTTTGGAGAAGGCATCGCCTATCATCTCGAAATTAATATATAGGTATGAGAAACGAATCATCATCTATATGGCACGTCGGACATATCGATTAGTTTGAGGAAAAAAATGCTTATCATCCCGAAATTGATATATGTATGGAAAGCAAATACCCATACAACACGCTCAGTGTTATAATAATATATAAATTGAATAGAAATATATATATATATATATGGAGAGCAAATCACCGAGGAACAGAGCTCCTTCATTATAACATATTTCAACTTATAGAGGTGAGAAAATATGATTTTAACTTCTAGAGGTGGATCTTGAGTTTAGGTGAAACTAGTACCATATGATAGTTCCATGGATCTAGATGTGGAGTAAGATGTTTGCATCATCATCCAACCACTCATTATTAATGGGTCAGGCCTGAACAATTTGATATTTATTTAGGCCCAAAATAGTAGCTTAAGAGAACACCCCTTAGGATGTGCAATTTGGCGGGAGAGAGAAAGAGAGGGGCAAACAGTTTTCCCGACGTCGGAGACGGAAACAAGATGGCGAACAAGCTCATCGGAGAAATGGGCCTTCATAAAAAGATCTCTAATATCTTCGCCGCAAGAAACATCATCACTTCAAAGGTTTCTCAATCAATTTATGCGTTATTTTCTTCCCGACGAAATTCACTTTTTTCTATGCGTTTCGTTCCTCTGTTAGTGAAATCGATTGGTTCGAATGCTAACTTAATAAGACCTGATGCTCAGAGAGTTTACTAACTTTTTTTTTTTTTGGTGTTCAAATTTTGGAAATAATTGATGAGAGATTCTTAGGTTATTATATTTACCCAATTGAATCTATTTTGTGGAGATTCAGGATGCATTGTCAATGACGGAATTTGAGCTAATGGAGCTGCTTGACGTCGGAATGAAAGAGATCAAAGCAGCGATTACTCTCATTAGTGAAGCTGCTTCTCCTCCTTGTCAATCCGTAAAGCTCTTGTTTTGCTACAATTTGTATAATTATTTTTTATCTTTACTTGTTTTGAATCATATTTAATTTAAAGTCCTTGTTTTTCACTTATGTTTTCAAGGCTCTATCTTTGCTGGAAGGAAAAGTCGAAAACGAACATTTATCCGGTCATCTTCCTACCCATTTGAAAGGTTTGGATGCAACCTTATGCGGCGGAATACCGTTTGGTGTTCTTACAGAGTTAGTTGGCCCACCTGGTATTGGTAAATCACAGGTAGTTTCTTATGAGATTGAAGATTTCGCAGTGCTTGTTGTTTGAACTAGAATAGTATTGTTGTATAGTTTAGTTGAGAGTAGTAACATTCTTTCTGATTGATCCTTGACATATCAGTAACATTCTTCTGTATTTATCAAAATCTATCTTTCTATCTATCTTTTCCTCTACACTCTTTCCTTCGGTGTGCTTGCGTATAGTGAAAATTTCTTTCTACTCAGTTTTGCATGAAACTTGCCTTATCGGCCTCGTTTCCGGCAGCTTATGGAGGATTAGATGGTCGTGTAGTCTACATAGATGTGGAGTCAAAGTTTAGTTCAAGAAGGTAATACTGAATTTGTTTTACTATACGCGTGGAATATTATTTATGCTCAAAATCGTCAGAGAATGTTTGCCACAGGATAATAGAGATGGGATTGGAAAGCTTCCCTGAAGTATTCCACCTTAAAGGAATGGCACAAGAGGTTGTTTGGAACAGCTATCTGGTTTATTCTGTGTTAATGCCTTTTTGTGAAGTCTTTTCATATTTCGGATTTCTTACATCCAGCATTCGCAGTGCAGATGGCAGGAAGAATCCTTGTATTGCGGCCAACATCTTTATCTAACTTTACTGAAAGGTCTGTAAGAATCTCCTCATCGGTTTATTAGTGTAGGCTCATAATTCATACCAAATTTAGTGAATATAACATTGTCAGTTTCACTTGGTAACAAGGCTTGCCCTCCATTTCAGCTGTTGGCAATTACGTTACTAAGATATTGTTGGAACATCTAATTCATATATTGTACAGGAGTTCAACTTTTGTCTTTATAATTTGCAGTTTACAAGAACTCAAGGATTCAATTCTTCAAAACGATGTTAAGCTTCTAGTGATTGATAGTATGACAGCTCTTCTTTCAGGGTTAGCCTAATTTTTATTTCCTGCTGATCAATCTCATGTCATTCTTGCTCTCTCGGTCACCTTAGTACTTGGTTTCCATTTTTGTTCTTTGATCAAGTGATTTATTTTCAGAGAAAAGAAACCAGGAGCTCAGAGACAACATCAATTGGGTTGGCATATTTCTTTCCTAAAGTACGAACTTTATTCTCATGGCAGCTTAAAGCTTGGATATCTGATCTTCACATCAGCACTTTATTTATAGATTGATATTGAGTCTCTGATTTTCAAGATCGCTTGCTGAGTTTTCACGGATTCCTATTGTTGTGACTAATCAAGTTAGATCTCAAAACCGGGATGAAACTAATCAGTATTCTTTTCAAGGTACAGTATAGAGAGACTGAAGTGTCTTTTATGCTGTTTTGCGATGTTTGTTAATTCTTATTCACCTTGATCATATGCTTCCTCTGCAACAGCTAAAGTAAAAGATGGATATCAAGAACACACAAGGACATATGATTCTCACCTTGTTGCTGCATTGGGTATTAACTGGGCTCATGCTGTAACCATCAGGATGATTCTTGAAGCCAAGTCAGGCAAGACTTCACCAAGTCATGGAATGAAAAAGTAAAGCATTTGTGAGGTCACAGTAACTACCAATATATCATGTAATGTCATTTCAGAAAATTGCAGGTCAGAGAATCATTAAGGTTGCAAAATCTCCTATGTCGCCTCCTTTAGCCTTCCCGTTCCATATAACATCAGCTGGGATTTCATTGCTGACTGACAAGGGGACTGAACTGAAAGGCCCAGGAATCAACACCATTCATCCTCGAGGTATAATTGATCCCATTCATGATCACATCTTAGCATGAATCAAACTTGAGGTGATCACATTTTAGTGATAGTTGAACAATAAAGAGGATCTGCTTAAGCAAGTCATAACCTTTTGAGGTAGAGTGAATATTACAATACAAAAGGCCTAACACGATACATTGATGAGAATGCAGGGCACAGTGACATGATCAACTTTAACTGGGAGTGCTCGTAGAGAAACGAAAGACTGCTGATACGAAAATCAAACAGAGCACCAGCCAACTTCCAAAGGCTGTCAATTACCACTAAAAGCAAGTCATTAGTTACTTATCGATTCAACTTTCTAAGAAAGACTAATATTTGGACATGATATTTTAGGATTTGATATTACTAGTGTTGAAGATTACTTAACAATTGGTATATATCATTGAATGCTTGTTTATATTATTGTTGTTGCAATTATTTATCTTTCTTGATCTCTTGTCAGGTCAAAGTTAGCTTTGCTTTATTAATGTGAAGAAAAGACTTGATAAAGGGGGCTTCAAGTTTTTTTTTTTTTTTTTGTATCCATCAAAAAATTTATATAATATTCTTTCCTTATATTTTCTCCATAAATACTCATATATTAAACCTTTAGTCTAAATAACAAATTTTTACGACCAGAAAAAAAAAAACAAGTATAATAAGTAACGTTGAATGACAAAAATGAATTGTATGTTAGAAATACGAAAGAATCTATTAGTTTAAAATAATAAAAAATCTAGAATATCAATTATTTTGATACAGAAAAAAGATATGTATATAAATATTCCACTGGTCGACACATTTTTGGGAATCATTTTCTGAAAGAATGAATCATTGATGTGGGAAGGTTATGTTTGTTTGTGTGTTATGGATGTTTGTAGCTGATAGAATGATTCTCTAAAATTTATTAGAAAAAAATATAAAACGTAATAATAGAATTTTAAAAATGTGTGGATATATGTGCGAAAAATCCCATAGTCCAGTGGCTGAGCCACTTTGGCATGTTTTCCAGCCATCAGGGTTTTGACGTTTGTAGGCCCTCGGAAATTGAAATGTGAGCCATTGGAGCAGAGGATAAAAAACTGTGGAAAAAAGTGATTAATTATGTTCACCGACATCTTTTGGCGTTCAGATAACAGTGTATTGAGTTAAATAAGTTTATGCCAATTCATAAAATAATTATAAGAATCATTTTGGGCTGAATTAGAAATTTATTCAGTAATTTCAAAGAGTCAAAATTAGGTGGTAATATTCAGTAATTTCTAATTTGATGTAGGGCTGAATTAGAAATTTATTCTATATAAATAGAAGGTCTTGGTCCCCCCATCAATCCTAACAAGAGATTCAGAAAACGTTCTCTGCATCCCATCAACAGAGACCTTAAGCTATTCTGGGTTTGTTGTGGAAGAGTCACTGCCAAAAAATCCAGATCATAAGACATGGATCCAAAAGGTATGCTTCCACTTATGTTCTTATTATTCAGAGACTAACATGTATTTGATTAAGAAATCATAATGTGTATAGATTTAACAATTAGTATCAGAGCACCATGTTCAGTTTCTGTATGATAATCAGATTATTTTATTTCATAAATTCAGATTTATTATTTGGTAAATTCCAAAGTTTAGTCTAGATTAAAAAAATTCTCGAATCTGTGTTTTTATGTTGTTTGTTCTAAATATAAACATGTTTAGATCTTAGATTTAAGCCTAAAGTTAATGAAACTTTCGGATCTAATTATATTGCTCATAAAGTTAAGTTTCTAGAATTTTTCCGAAATTTAAGAGCAATTTTTGGGATTAGATTTGAATCTAAAATTCGTGCTCTATTTATTTGAAACTCAGGTTGTTTTTTTGAATTTTCTGAGCAACTTTGGTTCTGTTTTTTTGCCAATAGTGGCTGAAATTAAAAACTGAAATTAGGGTTTTGTTGGAAACCAAAGTTGAAAACAAGGACATTTTGGTAATTGTCAAAACCATGACTTAGGGGGTGTTATTGAATAGTGTATTTTAAAGGATTTTAATGGATTTCACAATCCACGTTGAATTCACTGTTATTCAATCTTGTATTCTCTGAAATCCTTTAAAATCACATGTTATTCTATAAAGATTTAAAATCTAATGGATTTTGTTAGTAATGGATTCTAATGGATTTTAGAACATTTTAACGACAAAAACAAATCACATACTTTTTCTGCGTATTGTGAAATCCATTGGAATTGTTCAGAATCCTTAAAACCCCAAATTTGAAATAACAGATCAACTCTTCGTCTTTCAAAGTCAGGAATCTTCATATAACGGACTTCAATGGCAGATCCACCTATTTCTTCTTCTTCTTCCTCCTCTTTCGGCCATTTATCTTTCTCTCTCAAAAC
>OVBA01000780.1:0-55832 GCA_900406435.1 Lepidium aucheri
GTTTTCTTAAACACTTTCTCCATAATCTCTAAAATAGTTTCCTTCCAACACTTTTGTTCTAACATTTCCTTTCATGATTCAAATATCGGATTCTAAAACATGTTCTTTCACAACAAATTTCTCATGTTTTATGACATGAATCATTAAAAGGTGAAATGAATTGAAGAGATCATTCACTTATTCTGTTAAAAGCATATACCACAAGGAAAAAACAAACTGATAAATGAAATTGGAGAGGAAGTGAAGAAGTTGCAATCAAAATTACTAGAAAACTGTGGAAGAAACTATTGTAAAGATGAATTACCTAGAAGAGAGAAATAGGAGAAATTAAAGTTGTAACATGAAGAGAGGAAAGAAAGAAAGATTATTAAGAGAATAATCTATTTAGCTATTTTTGAGTAGTCTCCGCCGTTGATGGTGACTGTGGTGGCACTGGAAACACTTTTTTCAAGTGCAACTCTAAGCTTTTCTCTTTTTTTGATAAATCTGTGGTATTGCACTACTATGCTGAGGGAGATGATGAATCAGTCGAACATCCCGAAACAATCCCGGCATCCTTGGCCATAGTCACAACCGATGATACTAACTTTATGTTTATTCGAATGACATTCTCGATTTGAAGCTTTGTGTCGAATTTTAGGTTTTAGCTGAGAAATACAATTTGACAAATACAATTGGAATTCTCACTTTTTCTCTTCATGTGCATTCAACTGAGAGGCAAAATAGTCCAGAATAACTCAACCATAGAAATAAAAGGCTAGTACCTCTTTCCGAAGGTGGTCGAGACACTATCCCCTTTCTAATAAAAGCATCTGCATCAATGGGTTTCTCAACAAAAATATAATAATAAAATATTAAATAATACTTTTTTATTAAAAAAATTTCTCCACAAAAGCAAGAGAGCTTCTCACATGAAAAACTTTAGGTGAGAGTTCCAAAGATTTTGAGAGACTATCATATTAAAAAATATTATTTAATATTTTATTATTATNTTATTATTATCTTTTTGGATGAGTAATTCTTGTGAGAACTTTGCAATGCAAATGCTCTAAATCTTTCTATTTTTAATTAAAATAAAATTACAATAAAAATAAATTAAATAAAAAGTTGTTCCAAGTGGCATTTAGTCTAGTGATAGGTGGTAAGTCCACTAAAGGCAGACATATTTACATGTCTCGGGATCGAGTCCTGCCGTCTGTATTATGCAGGAACTTAGCTAATGAGCCAGCCAGTTGTGGCCCAATGTTGATAAAAAAAAAGTTGTTTTCTTTCCCACTATCTTTGTCATCTCCATTTCCAGAGGGAATCATTGCTTTCAACCTTGAGTCACTTTTGCTATACTGTTTTTTTTTCTAAAAATCATTCATTTCCTATTTTTCTTCCACCTATAAAATTTTCAGTTTACATCATGTCTCTTGCTGATACACCAAAGTTCAAATTATTCATTTAGGATTTTCTGGAAAAAAGCGTTCTGCCACAGAGATAGACAAGTAGACTGCACAACAAGGGATGTAACAGTGTCACCGTGAACGTGTTCCTCATCGAGAGCTTTGTCATCAGAAAGCGTATCATCATCAAATACAACATTTGAAGTCCACTTAACATCCTGAGTGAGTAAGCTTTGACGCGAAAGAGAAGGGCAAGCACTTTTGACATGTCCAGATTCACCGCAATGAAATCACTGAAGCACAGATTGTACACTATATTGCCCACTACTTGCTTGACTGGAATCCTGTTTTCTAATGCGAGGTGAGGCATTAGGATCCTTGTTTAAACCCAAAGACGAAGGTAGTTTGGAAGTGTTATGAGTTTGAACACGACCACGAGAAGTAGGTTGTGACCACGAAGAAGAACTTGATCGATATTGTGATTCAAAAGAAACAATTGGATGATGAGCTTTGGCTATTGAACAAGGATCAAATTGTTGCATCGCTGTCTGTAGTTGAGGACGTAAACCTCCAATGAAACGAGATACAAATTGCAATTCAGAATCATGATGTTCATTCCTTGTCAAAAATAAGATTGAATTCCTCAACATGTATATTCTTCTACGGATTGAGTTCCTTGTTGCACATTTTGAAGGCGAGTAAACATAGTACAATCATAATTATAAAGCAGAAAACTAGCACGCAGTAAACATTGAAGCTTATCCCATGAACAAATCTTCTCCTTCCTAGCACAAGCACGAGTAGTCTTGACCTGTAACCACCAAGAAGCAGCCCGACCTCTGAATTTCGTAGCCACAAGAGAGACTTTTCTGTCCTCTGGAACCTACTTAAACTCTAAAGTCTCATCGACAACAACTAGCCAATCCAACAACTCATCGCCTCGACTGCCACCATGAAACTTCGGGAGATCAATTTTAAATCCTGATTCCCAGCCTCTACTACCATTCCCTGGAACGATGTCTGTGTTTTGTGCCTGTGAAATACGATTTGGTAAGGCGAAAGGATTAGCTTCTTCATCCGAATCAACTATTGACTCATGGCGAGACACATCATGATGATTGTTTTGCAGAAAAATTTCTGTCATATCTTGAAAAGAGGCGTGAATTGTTGCTTGTATATTCTTCTGCATAGCAAGAAGAGTTTGTCGAAGTTCTCCTCAATCTAAGGTAGAATCGCCGACTCGAGCCTTTCGTGGAGGCATGATGAATTAAATCGAGAATAGGGCAACAAAAAAACAAAGAAGGTAAAAGAAGGAGGAAACGTTAGGCTCTGATACCAAACTGTTGTAACCTTAAATAGGTTAAAATCTAATTCATTGATTTTCAAGGAATATCCAAACCGAAATCTCTTCTTTAGAGAGCAAGTTGTCGACACTTGAACTTGAAGGGAAAGAAAAGCAAAACTTTATTATTCAATTATCAAAATCTGAGTATTAAGTTTACAACCAAAGAATTTAAATAAAAGAAAACGGTGAAAACTATAAAATTGAGCTGAACTCAAATTATTAGATAATGTTTAAAAATAGGAATTAAATCTAACTAACCTAATCGAATAAAACAAAGAGTAAGAAAGAGATTTAAATGAAACGATGCGCTGCATCACAAGAGATGTCCGCTGCAACTCTTATGTTGCAATAGGCTGCCCATCATGGCTTCACTCTTCTGTTGAAGATGATTGTCGAAGTTGATGACTTTTCCATTCCGTTTGTTTTACCTTTATGCCTTATTTGCAATAAGGTAAGGTTTTGTTATTTCTTTTTTACACTACACTTCAATACTTTGTTCCCTTTTTGTTATTTTTTCTTTAAAAAATATATGTCAGCTATCCGTAGCCTCTCCAAATTTTTTGCTTTTCTTTTACATTTTAGATAATAAATATTTCATATAAAAATTATAATAACAATTTAATCTGTGCATAACATAACAATAAGGACTGTAACAAAACAGATATCCGGTCTTTTTAAGGATATCTGTATCAGTATCTATCTGATCTGCCAAATTAATATCCGTATCCGTATCCGAAACTACATATAAATCAAATTTTTTTATAAAAAACTATATATAAATCAAAAGATTATTTTATAGTATACATGTTATTTACTAGTGACGTGTAATTTACTACATCATCACAGATGATGGTTAGTATCACGAATGATCATCATGTGGTCGTTAAAAGTTGAAGGTTGGGCAATTATCTTGAATGAAGATTTGGATTTGATCCGAAGTATAATTATTGAGACACATAATCATTCTCAACTAAGTCAAACTTCCTTTGGGGTGTTTATTTCTTGCACTAAAGATGTAACGTCCACCACTCAAATATCTTATCTTTTGTATTTTAGCCCATACAATACTTCCCTCTTCCAGTAATCTCTTAACATATTATTATATACTATTTAAAAATTGTTTTAATACAACTTATTATTTGGATTGTTGATTGAATGGTCGATAGAGATACGAGTCAAACAAAAATGATGAGAACCGCGTTTAACGTTTAATTCCATCAAAGTAAATAATTCTTATGAGAGAAAAAAGATCCTGACACTTGACTCGAATGATTTGCACGGTTAGAAAAATTGTAAGTGATTAGAGATTGTTGGTACTAGATTTAGTACTGAGATTAAGTAGAAAATGAGGTAGAAGATTTTGTTTTGTTAAGTGGTAAGATGTTACAATGAATAGTGCGATATCAAATGAAATTACAGGGTGGACTAGGTTTCGAGTGCGGCGGGTTAGTAGGAAAAATATTCATGCCCTCTTTGGCTAGGTTTTCATTCTTTTTATAGAGGCTCCCGGGGTAGGGTTTTCTTCCTCACACCTGTTGCATGCGTTCCGTACGGCACGGACATGTCTATCCTGGAACCGACAGTACATCCCCGGATAGATAGTACATCGCTGACTGGTCTATTTGGGCTCAGAGACTGAGTGTCGTTACTGGGCCAGGCCCTCTACGATCAAGGCTCATTCTGGCTGGTGACTTGTTGACGTGGCGTGTCGGCCACATGGCCGGCTCTCAGTGGCGAGATCAGTTCTGGCTGACCAATGTGAAGTGAATCCTAAGTGGGCCAGGAGGGCAGTAGGCCCACCTCCAACAATAGCCCCCCCAGTTTGGTGACGAGGCTCCGAGACACCAAACTTTCAGAGGAAGTTTTTCAGGCACGCGTGGACTCCACTGCCACATGTCATCCTTTGGTTGGGCCGATTCTATTGGGAACTACTAGGCGTGGCTGTTCTGAGGTGACTGTTCGGGGGCTGAGTGTTTTCTCTTCCTAGGGTATCTAGGCTGCATTAATTGCTTGTCTCGGCAGTTGAGTCAGACTCCCTATATAAATACCCGACTTCATTCCTCCTCATTCATTTTTTGCTCTCGCTGCTTCTTCCTGTCCAGGTACGCTCTCTTTCTCTCTTGTCTTGATTTTGGCTTCGCTATGGAGAGGAATCTTGCTGGGGAACCTATGACCGAGGCATCGCAACATATACTGTCGGAGAATTTGGGGTCGTCGTTGTCTCAGACTGCCGAGCTGGTTACTGCTCTGTCACCAACGAGTGCGGGGCGTGGTGCCGAGCGAGGGCACACATTGAGTATGCATAGTGCCGTTTTCTCTCTCGTGCATCTCGTTGCGTCGAGGCCTGAGATTTGGCGTCCGGCTCGGAGCTTACCTCCGCGTGTCGAGCAGAGCCGACTAGCTCCTGTTGATGGGGTTGCCGAACCCAATCGGTTGAGTGATGCCGCGAAAGAAGTTGAACCCATTAGTGTTTTTTGAGAAGACGAGGACGTGGCTGGGAGGTGCGATAAGGATGGCATCGGGGATGATGATTTCCCACCGTGGCTTGTGGACGAGGAGCTCTTTCAAGAGGGAGAACAAAATGAACACGGTGAATTACGTGAGCTTGGAAGTATCCGAGGTGAGGAATGTGGGCTTAGGCTTAAACAGCTAGAGAATTTTCAGTTAGTTTTTAGGTTAAAACAAATTTGGGATTTTTTCGTAACTCCAACTACACTTTGGTCCATGTGGCTGAGAGGTAATGTTTTTAATAGGAAATATTTTTTGATCATGCAAGACTCTCTAGACAAGTGAGCTACAGCTCAGACCTTTACTAAAAGATTTTCAGATGCGAGGTAAGAGATGGTTTGGATGCTTCCTTTTGGTATGTTACATGTTCAGACCTCGACCGTTAAATGAAGTGTTTGGAGAAGTTGGGATGAGGGAGTTACAACTCTCCGTGAAGCACATGTTGTAGATGCAGTTTCATAATGATTTTTGGTCTTTGCCTCGGGAGAGATCGGATGCCTCTCAAGCTTTGTGATGCGGACATCAAGTCATCACCAACTAAGGAGCATGGAGAAATCACTAACAAGCTGACCAAGACACTTGGAGAGGACCAACCTAAGCCTACCAAAGAAATAGGTGCCTTTCTTAGAGCATACCTACCCAACCAGGAGGATATAAGATACAAATCGACTTGTTACAGAATGTCAACTCTTGGAACCACTGAAATCAGTTCAAAAGCAGTTCATATGAAGAAGATATTGAAGATACAATTTGGCAGATCTTCAACAGACCCAATGGAGACATACAACCACTAGTCAATTCATTCCTGCCAAATGACAACGAATCAAGCAACAGGAGAAGATGTTTTAGAAATGTCACTCAACATAGAATAGAGTAAAATCTTATTCATACCAAAATTCACTACGGTCTAAAAGTTACTTAAGTACAAAGTTGGGTGAACCGGAACTTTCCAGAATTAGACATGCGGGTGATTATTGGAGGTTTTCCACCAAACCAGAAAAAACTAAAGCTACGAACCAACTTGTTATAAAATGTTAATTCATCAGGGGGTCAGGGAAAATAGGATTCATATAATTATCGGTTTTGATGTCCAAGTTATTGAGTTTCTAAACCGGAGGATGCTACACTTGCCTTATTTAGAAGCTCATAGATTTAATCAGCTACAAACGAGACTTTGGAGACCATGAGAAACATCAAAGAATTTAGGAGACACATCTAACTATCCATAGGTATCAGCTACCATCTTACTATGCACCAGCAGCCACATGATCAGGAGGATTCTCTTGCCTTCAAACTTACCATATTTGGATGTGTCCACATTTGGGGTCATAATTCACCAATGGCTACTTCTCCAAAACTTCTACAACAAGGAGCTCAATTCAATGAATCTAGACATCCCAATGCACCAATCCTTCACCCCAGAGTTGTCAAGGCTCAAGCACACCTCCCCTTGCCTTATTTGGGCAGATTTCTTCTTAATGGCTCCAACGGCCATATTCCTTCATCCATGTGATTTTATTTATTATTTAGCTATCTAGGACGTGTGTACTAAGCCTGTATAAGCTCATTAATTGTTCATTTGTAAAGTACCTTTCAATCCAGAATTAATCAAAGTATTTTCGTTTTCTTTCAAAGTATGTTTCTTTGAAGAATTGTTCTTGTTCTTTAGGATAGAGTGTGCGATTTACTTCTATTCTCTAGAGACCACAAATTGAGATTTTTTGTGAGATTCAGGAAACTTTGTTCGATGATTGAGTGAGTCAATCAACCCGCAGATTAAGAGAGTCAATCAATCTCCACCACCTTCCATCTCGACATCACTCCCACTTCCGCAACAAAGCTTGTAAACTCTTGATTACCTTGTAAACATAAGTTTAGTGTGATTCCAATCTTATATCATTTTGGTATCAGAGCTAAAAGTTTCTATCTATCCAGGTTTAGTCGTTCCTTATCTCCTTTTTAAATTTTTCTGGTTTGTTTTGCTTTAATATAAAATCGAAAAAACCAAAAGTTCATTTTATTCTGTTTTGTTTGAATTTTATAAAATCCATAAAACCATAAAAATCTAATTCTTTTTTCTACTATTAGTTTAAACCTCATAAAACCCATAAAATTTGTTTCTTTGATTTTTTAGAAGTCTTTGCTACTTTATTTGTTAAAATAAAACCAAAAATGAATTTTGTTTCTGTTTTGCTATTTGATTGTTTCCTTTTTTGAAAAAGAATAGAAAATAAAAACCTCCTTTTCTTGCTTTGTTATCAATTTTTTTACTTGTGAAGACTTCGATTTCTTTAATTTTTATTGTTGGAGGTATCCTCAATAACTTACAACATGGAAAAGGTGGAGTTATACACCAATGAGTCCTATTGGAGCATTGAAGAAGAACAATCCGTGGACAGCAATAATGAGGGACGTGAAAACCATCGGTTTAAGGATAAATATGAGTCCAGATATGAAGAAAATTCTTATGCTGAGGAGCTTGAACCTAAGCCACCAGACCATCACCAAGGCTACACCAACAAACGTCAAACAAAATAATAGTGCAACGAAACTGAATCAAAATTCAGTAATGATGAAAAATCTGACCTTGATATGGAATTTTATCACTGCAAGAATCCTCCTAGGCGTGACTTGAAGCCCTTCAATCATAGAGTTTCAGTACCTAGAGTGCAAGACTATACCAACTACACAAGACGTCCCAAACTACATATCAGTGTAAGTCATAGCTTTTATAATTGTGGTCCTAATCTTCCATCTTTTCAGGAATAGAGGATTATCTACAATGGGAAGATGATATGGAAGAATATAATACAAGACTCTTGAGAAGGAAAAGCTATCATGTGCCCTTACGTGCAGAAGCATTGAAATGGTGGAGGAAAGAGGCAAATGAACAGAGGCACTACAAGGAGCCTAGAATCAGAACGTGGGGAGAATTAAAGTGGATTATGTATCAGGAATATTCAGCACAAAGGTTTAGAAAACATATTCAATCCAGTTACCAAGCAAACAAAACAAGTCGAGACAATTTCACACCTAAAATTGTGCAACTTGTGAACAACACCAAAACAAAGGACCAAGGTAAGTGTTTATCCTCTAAAAGTTCCTTAGAGCTAATGTGTTATAGGTGTAAGAAGTAGGGACACATAGTCAAGTTTTGTCCAACGTGGAAGAACTCAATCGAAAAGGACCAAGTAATAAGTCGTATGCCACAAACCATTGCACAGCCACCAATAGATTACTCCAAGGAAAATACACGTGACCTTATAAAGCATTTGAATGATGATTTTGATAAGTTAAAGCACTTGATCTTGGAATATAAGAAAGGAAAAGATGCTCAAAAGAATGAGAAGGCACCTACGAACGAATCACACGCTTTTCTAGTGCAAGGTAAATCCTCTAAGCCTTCAAATTCGGAAGACATGATATGTTATAGGTGTCACAAGAGAGGTCATTTTGCTGTGAAATGCCAAATTAGGGAGGAGGCTAAAATTTCAACATTAGAGCTGAAAATGGACTCACCTAAATCTAGTAGTAGTCTAGATAAATCAGATTTTGAATCTTTGACTTCTAGTATATTGCACTTGCCTTTGCCTAAGAATATTGAGACAGGTATAAGAGCTACAAAGGAGGCAATAAACACCAAAAACACATTACAAATTAAAGAACCACCAGACATCAACCATCATGTGTTAGTTGGAAGAAAATATGTGGAGGTTTAAGACACAAAACCGAGAGAAATTGTGAAACAATTTAAAAAATGTGTTCTTGAACGAGTTCAACTAAAGCTGCCAAAGGAGGAGAATTATTGTATTCTAAGGAATATTCTGCTCAAAGGGAACCCACCAGACTTTTCATCACGTTCTCCAACCATTCACTACCAAGGTAAGACTCTTAACTCCCAAAACCGAATCAAGCCTAACTTGCTTTCTTTTGGTGCAGATAAATAAGTTTTGAGGATAAAACTTTTTGAAGAGGGAGGGTATGATGCGGACATAAAGTCATCACCAACTAAGTAGCATGAAAAAAACACCAACAAACTGACCAAGACACTTGGAGAGGACCAACCTAAGCGTACCAAAGACATAGGTGCCTTTCTTGGAGCATACCTATCCAACCATGAGGATATAAGATACAAATCGAGTTGTTTCAGAAAGTCAGCTCTTCAAAGAATCACTAAGAAGAAGAATCAATTCAAAAGAAGTTCATATGAAGAAGATATTGAAGATACAACTTGGCAGATCTTCAATAGACCCAATGGAGACATGCGATCACTAGTTAATTCATTCCAGCCAAACGATAACGAATCAAGCAACAGGAGAAGATGTTTCACAAACTTCACTCACCATAAAATAGATGAAAATTTTATTCATACCAAAATTCGCTATGGTCTAAAACTTATTCAAGTACAAAATTGGGTGAACCAGAACTTTCCTGAATTGGACTGCAGGCGGTTATTGGAGGTTTCCCATCGAACCAGAAGGAATTAAGCTACGAAACGACTTGTTATGAAATGTTAATTCATCAGTGGATCAGGGAAAATTGGATTTACATAATTATCGGTTCTGATATCCAAGTTATTGAGTTTCTAAACCGGAGGATGCTACACTTGCCTTATTTGGAAGCTCATGGATTCAATCAGCTACAAACGAGATTTTGGCGACTAAGAGAGACATCAAAGCATTCAGGAGACACATCTAACCATCCAAAGGTATTAGCTACCATCTTACTATGCACCAGCAGCCACAGGATCAGGCGGATTCTCTTGTCTTCAAACTTACCATATTGGATGTGTTCACACTTGCGATCATAACTCACCAACGACTACTTCTCTAAAAATTTTGCGAAAAGGAGCTCAATTCAATGAACCTAGACATCCCAAGGCACCAATCCTTCACCCCAAAGTTGCCAAGACTCAAGCACAATTCCCCTTGCCTTATTTGGACAGATTTCTTTTTAATGGCTCCAACGGCCATATTTCTTCATCCATGTGATTTCCTTTATTATTTAGCTATCTAGGATGTGTGTACTGAGCCTGTATAAGCTCATTAGTTTTTCATTTGTAAAGGACCTTTTAATCCAGAATTAATCAAAGTATTTTTGTTTTCTTTCAAAGTGTGTTTCTTTGAAGAATTCTTTTTGTTCTTTAGGATATAGTGTGCAATTCACTTCTATTCTCTAGAGACCACAAATTGAGATTGTTTGTGAGACACAGGCAATCTTGTTCATCGATTGAGTGAGTCAATCAACCCGCAGATTGAGAGAGTCAATCAACCTCCACTACCTTCCATCTCGATATCACTCCCACTTCCGCAACAAAGCTTGTAAACTCTTGATTATCTTGTGAACATAAGTTTGGTGTGATTCCAATCTTATATCACTTTGCTTGTGCAATTAACTACCATTTCTCCTCATGATACAAGTTATGATATTTACAAATTGAAGGCTGTGGTAGGTGTTTACAAAAATACCTTCTTCTCCAAGGCCAGTTAGGAATAGATCCGCACACATCATCCTCTGTTCCAGACTTCAAAAGTACTTTGGTTCAAGGACGCAGTCCCGAGATACAGTTTCTTTGCATGGCTTGCATTCCTCGAGCGCCTTCCAACGTGTGATTGACTTCAGTCATGGGGTCTAATTGGGGTTGCATCTTGCCCACTGTGCAATGTGGAAGATGAATCACACAGTCACCTCTTTTTCAACTGCTCCTTCTCACAGGAAATATGACTTTACTTTAGCCGAAAGTTCCATCCGAATCCACTTCTCTATATCCACAACAGTTTCTTGGTGTATCTCTCCGAGTTTGTCCAAGTACACCTTTCTTAAACTTCTCTTATAGCTGACAGTTTATTCTATTTAGAGGGAAAGGAATGCAGATTCTTCTTTCAAGTTGCTACTCTTGCTATCAACCATTGGAGCCAAAATGGACAGAATATTCCAAAGTCGTTTTCTATAATTTCTAGCTAAAGACTCTCTCTATCTCCTTCTCTTCTTGAATTGTATTTTGGTTATATGTTGCTTTTTCTTTAATTTGGCTTTTTAATCTTTTCGTTTTTGGTAGGTTGTATTTATTTGAGATGGTATAATATCTAACATTTAAATAAATAAATAAAAAGTCACCAAATTTATGCTAGTCTTTGTTTGTCAAATCAGTAAAGGAAGAAAACATTTTTTTTTTTTTGGTCTAGAAGGAAAAAAAATTATTCGTAAATTTTTTAAAAGTCATTTTTAAAACGCGTTTTTTTAATTGAACGCGTGTTCCCATTGTAGAATTGTATGTTGTGAATTTTGAAATTGACTGCGTCTATTAAGTCAATTTTATTTTCTAAAAGTATGATATGATATTTCATGTGACAACTATATATGGAAGAAAAAAAGTATAAATGTATTTGGAGTGACAACACCCCCACACCGTCCCATACTTCCTCCACTTTTGAAAGTTGAGCCTTTTTCCTCGACGCGTCATTTTGGTTTCTTCACTTCATTTCAATCATTTTACAGATTACTTTGTTTAGATAAAAAAAAAAGGTGGAAATGTACAACATAAGGATGATAATTTTTTTTTTATTCTTCAGCAGTTGACCAAATGCTAACAAAAGCTTCTATAACATCAAAACACATAAGTGTGTGAACTCTATACCAGCAATTTCAGATTTCATATACAGTCCCACCACTTCATTTATTGCAATTTTCAGATTTGATATATCGACTTAAATGACCATTGATTCCTGATGTTTTCAGATCCAAAGATAACAAGTATGGTAAATTTATCCGTTCGAATATGATAATAGCTTAATAAGTATACCATCTCGTCATTAACAAAACATGAGTCTATGTTTCTAATGTAACAAAGTAAAACATAAGATTCTTACTTTCATCTGTATAGTTTTGCTTTCAATAGATAACACTTTATTAAAATAAGAAGCAAAAGGAATAGCTTTAACAGAAAAAAAGAAAAAGAGTCAACTACACTCATTATTGTTGGAAGTGAATGAAGTCAAGTAATGTATCTTAAATTGTTGGAAGTCGTCACTGTCACTTTGTCACCGTGTCAACTACAATCATTATCACCGTGTCAATTACAACTCATTCACACAGATAGTTTCCAGAAATTGCAAGAAATAACGTAAATAAAACATACTGATTTTTTTGACCAAAAGTATGATTTATGTTATGCATTCACATAAATAAAATAACCAATTTCCTAATGAAATGCCAAAACATAGGAAATTTGCAAATAACTACAAACTTTGTTTTTTTTAAAAAAAATAATAATAATAATTTGATTGTTCTAATCGTATATAAATATAATATCAAAGTCACTTTGACCTAAAGTAGCTCCTCAAAGTATGTTTTATTTTATTATGTATCCCCTACTTGCAGTATAAGGAGGGAAATTAAAAGCTATTAGGCTAATTGACAAAAAAAAATGCCTCAAACTCAAATATGTGATAGAGCACTGCACGTTTGTGGCATTGTCTTAAAAATATTAATTTATAAAACAACCGAGTACGTGTAATCTTTTACAACCAAATACTTATACACCACTAATTATTACGTTATATATATGAACACATAAATCATGTATGCAAAACAACTAGTAAAGCAGTTAAAGCAGTCTTATAAATGTTCCATGCTCTACGAACTAATAAACCAGTTAATGGAAAATTCATGGCTATAAAGACCAATATGAGTAAAGCTTATGATAGGGTAGAACGGAACTTTGTCCAGTGTTTATTAAGAAAACTTGGTTTCTATGAACATTGGATAAAATATATTATGTGGTGCATTACTACTGTACAATACTCAGTAATGATAAATGGTGTTCCTAATGGAAAAATAATTCCTAATCGGGGACTTCGTCAGAGAGTTACACCCTATATTTTTATATTATGCACTGAGGTCCTTGTTTCAAAGCTGCGTAAGGCCTAACAAGACAAAATAATATCGGGAGTCTGCATAGCAAAGGCAAGTCCCACGATCTCCCATCAACTTTTTGCAGATGATAGTCTTTTCCTTTGCAAAGCCACAAAAGAAGAAGCCCTCCATATTCTGAAAATTTTTAAAGGACTATGAGCTGGTTTCTGGACAACAAATCAATTTCCAGATTTCATCGATTCAGTTTGGTCATTCTTATCCTTAGGATGAGAAGCAAATAATACACCAATATCTGGGGATTCATCAGACAGGGGGAATGGGATCCTATTTAGGTCTTCCAGAAAATATTGGAGGTGCTAAAACAAAAGTTTTTGCTTTCATTAAGGAAAAACTAAATGACCGGATCAATAGTTGGTCATCAAAATTTTTATCAAAAGGTGGTAAAGAGGTGCTAATTTAATCAGTTCTCACAATTTTACTTACTTATGTCTTGTCATGTTATAGACTACCAAAGGCTATAATAACAAAGCTGAACTCGGCTATCGCAAATTTTTGGTGGCCGAATTCGGAAAATTCACGGGGTATTCATTAGAAGAAGTGGAAGAACCTTTGCAAGCCTAAGATGGAAGGAGGTTTAGGATTTCGAGCTTTGGAAGAATTTAATTTTGCCTTGCTTGCTAAACAATTATGGCGTCTAATAGATTACCTAGGGTCTCTTTTTGCAAAAGTGATGAAAGGAAGATATTATAAAGATACATGTCCAATTACAGCAAAAATTAATTCTGACCCCTCTTATGGATGGAGAAGTATCACATCCAGCCGTTCTTTGGTTAGTAAAAGAATGATTAGAAAAATTGGAGATGGAAAAACAACAAAGGTTTGGTCTGACCCTTGGATACCGGATATATCCTCAAGAGCGGCGATTGGAATTGATCCAAATATCTTTCCAGATCTCACAGTCGGTCAATTTATTGATTCCCACACTAGAACGTGACGGGAAGTTTTACTACACCAATATTTTATTCCCTCTTATGTAAATCTCATTCTAGGGATTTCTATTTCTCATCGATCAAGACCGGACTTTTGGGGATGGCATTTTACAAAAACAGGCAGATATACAGTAAAGTCTGGGTATCATACTAAGGAAAATAATTCTCTCCTTGATGTTAGAAGCTTTGGACCTAATTTTCAGGTACTACAAGCCAATATATGGAAACATGATTGTCTCAATAAAATAAAATATTTTATGTGGCAAGCATTATCTGGATGTGTTGCTGTTAAGCATAGCCTATTTTCTCGAGGTATAAATTGTGATATTAGATGTAATAGATGTAATGCTGAGGAAGAAACAATTAATCATGTTTTATTTGAATGTCCATCTACATTTCAAACCTGGGCACTTTCAAGTATTCCCTCGGTTATAGATGTTTTCCCTGGAAATTCTATATGGTACAACTTTGATTATCTTTTTTGGCGTATAAATGACCAAATAGATGTCGGAATTTTTCCATGGTTAATATGGCATATCTGGAAGTCAAGAAATGATAATTGTTTCTCACATAAAAGTAGAGATCCTAGAGAGATAATTACTCAGGCAAACGAGGATATGTCGGAATGGAAAAATGCCAGATCTAGTGTTGCAGTCAAATCCCAACCGAGCCCTTCGCTATCCTTATTAAGACCTCTGTGGTCTTTTCCATCCTCTTCAGACTAGAGTTTTACAGGTTTTATGTTGATGCAGCTTGGAAGAGCTCGGAAGTGATATCAGGAATTGGATGGATGTGTTTTCCAGATTCTGTCGAAGGAGTAAGCAAGGGTGCTCGTGGTATTAGAAGAAGTCTCTCTACCCTTCATTCAGAAGTTGAAGCTTTGCTTTGGGCAATGGAGTCTCTTATAGCCTTCAAATTTCTAGAAGTGGCTTTTGCAACAGATTGTGCAGATGTGGTGAAGATCTTTATGCATCAGGAAGAGTGACCGGCGTTTCATCCTTACCAAGAGGATTTTGCTAGGTTGAAATCTCTTTTCCATATGTTCTCTTTACATTTAATTCCGAGATCTTTAAATCATATGGCTGATACTTTCGCTCGTAATGTTAGAGAGTATTCCAATGGTTTATTGTTGTAACCCTTTTGTTTTCATAATATTATGATCTGAGTTGACAAAAAAAAACAACTAGTACGACTTATCCGTAATTTTTGATCATCTTCAATGGTTGCCTTCATTTTTTCCTGCAAAAATGAAAGAGAGGGTTGCTTTAATAATTTGCTTCATTTTATCATTCAAATGAATATTTTCGATTGATCCGGGTACTTGGAATCCTATGGATGAAGACATTTATAACCTTCGGACAGTTGAATTAATGGATCATCCATTTTAAAATTATAACAAAAAGCTATTTTAATAATATTTTAATTTATCATTGTTACTACTAATTCTATGATACCTTTCTACTTTTCAAATTTATATATTTGACCCACATATATCAATTTTAAAAAATATTTCATAAAAATATTAATAAAACCATATAATTTCATTACTTAACATAAATAGATAAAACAAATTACAAAAAATAATTTTTAAACATCATTGCTACTGTATTTCTCCTATATATGACCAACTAAAGCATTTTGAAGTGAAATGAGCATTTTCTATCTTTGATATATCTATACTAAGCAAGAAACTCTTGAAATCGAGTATTTTCTTATTCCATTGTTTTGACCTCCAAATGTAGAACTTCTTTTCCAACATTAATCGGCGCATCAAGATCACGTTCATCTTCAATATCATGTTACGCAAAATTATACATGTAGTCATTATATCATGCATCATATTTTCTCCTAAATTTGACTCGGTCCTTTCACAATTGCAAAACAAAATTAGAAAACTCCAAAAGCATGGTCTACATCTTTTTTACAAGCTTCTTGTTGTGTAGCAAAAAATTTATTTTTGACATATTGACTTGTAAATAGTTTGGACTATTGTGGACCATTGGTTATATACCATCACCCAAATAATAGGCCATATTATTCGAAAAAGATTTTGATTTTATTATAAGTTATTTGCTTTGAAATTTATTAATATTATTAAAGAGACATTCTAACAGTAATTTTATAAGTCAAAGCGGTTCGTTTAATAGTTTTAATCAAAAGAAAGTTTAATTATGTATAAAATAATAAAGCAACAAAAGTGAAATGATCATTTTATAAATTTAAATGGTAAATTCAATTGATCTTATGATGTCCCTCCATCCCAGGCTCTAGATTGGTCACCGATCTACTCCGCCGAAGACAAAGTGGATCTACTGCTACTTGTAAAAGCTCTGTCATAGTTGATTTCAAATCGACGAGGAATCCATATGATGAAAACATTACCATGAAACTTGATGCAGAAGTTTTCTCCTCAGAAACCTCAATCTTATCGTACCAGAGTTCTTCCGGATCCGGCAAGTCCTAGCCGAGCGGCAACGGTCCAGTAGTACAAATCCCAACTGAGTCAGACTACATTGAGATTTGTATTTATGGACCTAAATTTTGTTGTTAATTGGTTTGGAGCCGTTGGCCTAATTTGTTTTCAATCTATCCTCCATGTTTTGGAGACTTCTATCGAACCTATTACTCTTTGTCTTTTAAACATTTGTCATGTGCCTATTACAATTACTGTATTTAAGAATCTATGTGTAATATGACAAAGTTAATGAAATGCAATTTTAAAAAAAGGAAAAAAAAATAAATGGTAAATCACTTTTTTAATAATTAAATTGACAAGGTATAATACATAATTCAAATATAAAAACCTTGACTCTATTATAAAACAACACGAGTATCTAGAATCAAATTATGGTGAAAAACCTATAACAGTTAACATTGAAGACAAAATACACTTCCCATATTTATTGATAGATATGATTAAAACATGTAACTGATATTAAGAATTCCGCATGAAACAAAAAGTAAAAAGAAATGTTAAAATCGATAAGGTGGCACCTTGGGAAATACATTATCACCTTAAAACGTGGGATTGTCGATGTCGTCAATCTCATATCGGCTACTTCACAAAATCCTCTGACTTTCTTCTAATAATTTAAACTCTTATGTGCTACGTTCATACGTTGAATATTTTGAGTAATGAGTAATGATTAACCTTCCTAATCTTCACCCAACTTTATTATGACATCTTTTGATTCTTGCCACACATCGCCATTTATATCATATCATACATATTTATACTTCCTTATTTTCGTAGGATATGCTTTAGCTGAATGTAAGAAGATTGCTATATTATTATTAATTACTATTATACTTTTTTTCTTAATAATTACTAATTACCATTATACCTTTTCCAAAACTAAAAAAGAATGAGTTGTACTTTTTCTAAATGTTAGTAGGTAATTTAGAAATATTTGAATAAGCTTATTCGAAAATAGAAATATTCTAGGTATATAAAAAGATATTATTTTCTCTTTTAAAAATATATATACTGAAGAGAGCTTGTCCTTGTTCTCAGAAATTCTTAAAAAATGCTAAAAGAAAAAAAATATTTTAGTTCTATCAATAAAGATTCATTGCTACTGATGTTCTGGTAACAATTTTATCAAATTATCTGCTTTTTAGGTTTTGTTATTGAGAGTTTTTTTAGTTTTGACAGAGTTCCTGTAAGTCTACCAGAATCTGGCAAACTTTATGTAAGTTTACCAAAAATCTGGTAGACTTCCTACAAGTCAACCAAAAATTTGGCAGACTTCCTGCAAGTCTACCAAAAATCTGGCAGATTTCCTGCAAGTCTGCCAAAATCCGGCAGACTTCCTGCAAGTCTACCAAAAATCTAGTAGACTTCCTGCAAGTCTGCCAAAATTTGGCAGACTTCCTGCAAATCTGCCAACAATGTGGTAGACTTCCTGCAAGTCTACCAAAAATTTGGCAGACTTCTTGCAAGTCTACCAAAAATTTGGCAGACTTCTTGCAAGTCTACCAAAAATTTGGCTCACTTCCTGTAAGTCTGCCAAAATCAGGCTCACTTCCTACAAGTCTGCCAAAAATCTGGCAAACTTTTTTTTCCGGATGCGTAGACCGATCAATCTATGAGCAGACCGACTGATCTGTGTTTTTGTTAAAAGATATTTGTTCTGCGTTGAACAGATCAATCGATCTAAGCTATTTTTTGCGATGTTTAGACCAATCGATCTGAGTGTAGACCGATCGTTCTATACATCGTAGAATAAATAGCATCTTTGCAAAAACTCAAATCGATCAGTCTATACATCTTCCGATCGGTCAGCGCATCCAAACTATGGAACCGATATTTTTAAATGATTCGGATATGTCGCCAATCTGACTAATAATTATTAACTCAAAATATTTATATTTTATATGTGTGCAGATTAATAGAGATGGCGAGGAAAATGTTAAAATTAGTGGTACTATCGATAGGGGGAATGAAGAGTGCAATGAATATGACAATAAAAACGGCACTATCAATGAGGGGAACAAGAATTGTGATGAAAACATAGAAAAAGTGGCACTATTGATGTAGGGAACACGAATTGTAATGAATTCGATGAAAAAGTGGTACACTTGATAGAAGTTATGAAGATGATGCTAACAGTGCTTTTCCGAACAAAATATGTGAAGTTCAGTCACAAAGTTGTGCTCTTGAAGACTATGGTTTTAATGATGCAGGAAATTTCACTTTTGATATTGATAGAGAGGGTAATTATACCGGTTCCATGAATGGTGATTCAGATTCTTCAGATTATCTGTAAACGAAGGTCACAAAGAGCAACAAACAGATAATTTTGAATCTACTTAAAATACTCTCCTGGCTTTCGAGGAAATTCAAGAGGGATAAATATATGCTAACAAGGATGAGTTACTGAAGAAACTACGTTCCATAACTATTCTAGGGAACTTTGATTTCATAACTATCAAGTCGTCTAAAGAGTTGCTGGTTTTGCGATGTCATGTAAGAAGATGTACCTGGAAGATTCGAGCATCAATAATTGGAAAACTGATCAATTTAAAATAAGAATATTCATTGGGACTCACACATGTTCCGTTACGGAGAGGGGAAATCGTTATCGACAAGCTACACTTAAATCAATTGGAGAGTTGTATGTGGCTAAATTTGGAAACATAAATGTCGGGATCAAACATTTGCATATAATGCAGGCCATGAAGCCTACCTATGGTATTGATATTAACTACTGGAAAGCATATAGGACCTTAGTTCATGCCTGGGAGATGAAACGAGGTACTTGGGAGAGTGGATATGAGGATTTACCCATGTATTTACATAGGATTAATGCTGCCAATCCAGGTACTATTTGTACACTTGAATGTGATGGAGAAGATAGGTTTAAGTATTTGTTTACTGCATGCGGTGCATGTATCTATGGGTTTAAGTTTATAAGAAAAATAGTCGTTGTGGATGGCACTCATCTGAAAGAAAAGTTCAAAGGTATTTTGCTCTGTGCTACTGGACAAGATGGTAATGGTATGATATTCCCTTTGGCTTTTAGAATTGTTGATTGCGAGAATGATGCTTCATGGGAGTGGTTTTTTGATAAATTGTGTTTTGTTTGTGGTGACAATGAAAATTTGGTAATTATATCTGATATACACATGTTGATTGGAAATTTTATCAAAAAGGTGTTTAAATATACACATGTTAACTATATCTGTACGTACCACCTATTCTAGAATCTAATAACCAAATTCAAGAAGTCTAATACGTTGTTTTTGGTTAAAAAAGCCATCAAAGTCTACAAAGCTTCTGAATTTATGGCAATTTTTAATGATATCAAGACTTAGGATCCTTGACTTGGGGCTTATTTGGACAAAGCTGATGTTCGATTATGGTCTCAAACACATTTTTTTGGGAATATGTACAACATAATGACAACCAATACTGCCGAGTCTTTGAATAATGTACTAAGGAGTGCTCGTGAATATTATATTGCTTGTTTCTTAGAAGAATTGCACAAGTGGATTGAGGAGTGGTTTGAGAAACTTCATGAACTCGCTAGGGAACTAGAAACCTTGTTCACAGCTTGTGTAGAGGCAACGTTGGCTGAAAAAGCACTTATTGGCAATACACTTCCAGTGCAACAAATTGATAGGCAACGTAGTCAGGTTTCTCGATGTGATCCTAATTGTGTTGTTGATCTGGAAAAGGTATGCTTAAACCTGTTTATATTAACCCTATTATTGCTTATCACTAATTAACTAATTATCTATTTATGTGACGGAAAACGTGTATTTGTCGTGTATTTGATATTGATAAGATACTTTGTGCATATGCCTTAGTTGTTATTGGGAAGCGAAAAAATGTATCTTTGGAAACGTTCGTTGACGAGTATTACACGAAGTCGTTTTAGTACAATGCGTATGCAAAATCTATCAACCCGATTGATGTTGATAGAGCCTTTACTAGCTGCAGCAAATTTCATATGTCAACCACCAAAAGTACATGTAGTGCAAGAAGACCAAAAAAATCTAGATATCTATTAGTTTTGGAGAAGACGTTAGGAAAACGAAAGGTACGAGAAGAAACAAGAGCAATAATTCCGGAAGAAGTACAATCGTCACAGAACGTACGTAAGCAATATGTTTGTTCAAGATACAAAAGAGGAGGACATAATTGCTCTACATGTAAAAATATTTTGTGAAAAATTAAAATATTTTATAAGCTCAATATTGAAATTATACTCGAGCATCAAATTTTGTCAACATTTGGCTTTTTTGAAATTATTTTTGGCTTTTTTTTCTCGAAACAACTTGCAGAGTAAACCAGATTGATCGGTCAACATTTGGACTGATCGATCTTTGCTTCCATGCTTAAAAATATTTAACAGATAAAGCCGGACCGATTGATCTGGTAGTTGACCAATCGGTCATTCATGTTAGTCATATTTACAGACAAAACGAGACCGATCGATCTTGGTGAGGACCGATCGGTCTACACAATATAACACAAAAATTTCCTGACCGGTTTCCTAAACTGGTTTCAACTTAAATTAAACTCAAAAAAACCCTAAAAATCGAGTAAACCTATCTCGGCTGAGTAACCATTTTATCTTTTCATCTCTTCTTTGATTCATTCATCTCTTCCTTCATCTCTTCCTCTTTAACTTTCTCATCATTCTGAAACAAAAAAAATTATATACTCGACCAATCAAATAATTCTTTGCTCCATTGTTATTAGATTTTTATGTTTTATCCTAATATCATCGTATTATTTCCAATCTATTAAGGTAAATTCTCGAAAATCCATGCTTCAAAAAACAAGTTTAATATTTGTAGAACTTGATTATTTATGAATGATGAGTTTTTTTGATTTTCTAAACAAGTAATGTGAGTGCTATTGGTCATTTATGGTTGGTTTAGTGTCAATTTCAAAATAATTAGAATTTTTTGAGTTTAGCTTTACGGTTGGGTTTAGTTTTTGGGTTGAAATTACCACAAAAATGTATGTTTTATTGTTGAATTTTTTTGAGTTTAGTTTTTAAGGTTGGGTTTAATTTCAAAATTACACCAAAATTAACACTAATTCACAAAGCTTCATAATTTGAGTTTAGTTTAAGGTGGAGTTTAGTGTTACTTTTAGTAAACATGTAGTTTGATACTTTTAGAAAAGATTTTACACTGTGACGTTATTTGAAATTAAATTTTATGTGGCTATAATTGCAGATGCCGCGCAAGACGATAGACGTGAAAACACGTCAGTCCAAAGAGGATCGAGAAAACGATCCACCAAACTTCCCAGCTTCCTCTAAGTGGTAAAAACATGACTCAGTTTTCTTAGTCGCTATGGAAAAGGTTGACATCTTACCGAATAGGATTGCTTCTAAGTATGCACTTATGGAAATTGGTCTATGGGATGATATGGTTAGTCTGTTAGACACCATTGGTTTTGGATCTTTCTACCAAGAAGATCACGAGACTTATCCAAAGCTTGTACATAAGTTTTTGGCCACATGTCGAATTACTTACAAAGACCCTACAGAACCAATAGCAAGCTAAAGAAAACTCACATTCTTCATCAATAAGAAGTACACACCTTGGCAATTAATGAGGTGTATGATATATTTGGTTTTTCGCACCATGAAGACATTGGATTTGGTAAATTTGATGAAGCGACCAGGTTTAGGAATCTTATCGCGACAAGTACATACGTTTCTTGTGGAGAAAAGATAACTCATATTCGTAATCCGGAGGTCTGCGTTGCTGCGAAGATCATCAACAATTCTATGTTCTTCAAATGAGAGCCAGGTTCGGTTCATGATGATGAGTTGTGGATGGTATTTTATGGGGTCAAACACCTTTTGGATGAGTTCTCGGCATATCCACCAAATGATGTTGACCTTGGCGCTGTTCTTATATCCGAACTTGTGAAGTTGAAGACTCATGCACCAAAATCAAAGAAGAAAGAGCTCTATATCGGTACACTTCTCACACATATTTTCAACCATATTGGTGTTGACTTGTCTCAGATCGAATCATTGGACAAGGTGCCTATGATTGATCGAAAACACTTGATTAGCTGTCATATCCTTAAGGGGCATAACATGTTCAATACAGTTTAAACAAGAGTAACAATCGACTAGTGGATCGATTGGGCTTGTTAAACTGTATCGAACTTTTATATATAATAACACCGACCAATCGGTCGTTAACCAGACTAATCGGTCCAAAAGTTTTGCAAAAAAAAAATTGATCATAGATTTTATTGAAAACAAACGTGTTTTTCTTGTCAACAATTGGATCGACAAGGCCCGATCCATAGCCAAGCCCACACCCTAAAATTCCTTTTTAATCCTACTAGTGTAGTGGGGAGGAATCGAACCCCGGTGCCCTGAGTCATTAGCTGGATCATCCTAACCACCAGACTGAGAATAACTCGGCAAACAAACGTGTTTTAAAGAGTAGGAAACTCAATACTAATCAATATTCGATGAAAAACACAATTTCTATTTAGGAATCACTAGAATTAACTCTCGAACCTTGTATCATTATATGTTGTAATTCTGTGAAGTTAATCTTAAAGGCTGGCTTATAGCTGAGAAAGGGTCTTGGGTCATTTCATTTGGGTTATGTTGTTTTGTTATCAAATTGAAGCCTGAGTGCTAAATTTTAAAACCAGCCCAGTAAAAGCATGAATACTAATTAACTAACAAATTTTACTTAGTGGGGCATTCAATATTATCGACCATACAATAGTAACTTATAATATGAAAGTTTTGTAAATTTGTAGATTACAAATGCCATATCAGCTCATTATCTTTCTTCTGAGCTCATTATCTTCCAATTAAATGATGTAAGGATAACTTCAGTTATTTCAATATTTTCGAATGGTAAAATAAATAAATAATAAAGTGTTCGATTACAGTAACAACAAAAATTCACAGTTAATATGTAATAAATAATGTAGTTGAAGGTCAGAACTGAGAAGTAAGGCATAATGGTATTCTAACAATTTTGATATCTTCTTCCTCACACCATCTCCTCCCTATCTTCTGAATCGTCAGGTTTTGTCGATGTGATGAAATCCAATGGCTTGTATTTATCAAATTCTAAATATATATATATATATATGTATATATATATTTTTTCTTTTCATATATGACGAATTCAACCGTTGAGACAATATTATACACGTTAGTGTAACTTTATCGACTCTTTTCGGTTTTTATTCATTTTTAAAAAGTTTTGGCTTTGACTATTTAGCCATTATATATTCATTTCATATAATTTTACTAAAGACTATGACTATCACGCGACAGGGATAATTGGTAAGCCTCTCTCCTCTTTCCCTTGGTTGACTCTCTTCTCCGCCTCATCCCATGATTCCTGGATTACCATCGAGTGGCTAGATTTGAAACTTCTCGAGAAGATGCTTAACTGGCAAATCACCTTCAGATGTTTATTGTCCTTAGTCCTACAAGAGCTCCAGCGAAATTCCGGCATCATCTATTGCTTTGTTGATGACGGCGGCGGCTCCTTCATCAGTAAATGTTGGTGTGTCTCACCTAGGGTTTCTACAAGCCTTAGACCAAGTGGACTTTATGTTTGGGCCTCAAATGCATTAAGGTATCCATTTAATTTCTCTCTATCCAACCCATTAAAATTGGCTTGTGAGGAAAAGCTTTTTATGGGCTTTAGTGAGATTGTTTATGTAGCATTTTTAATTAGACTTCTTAAAGAGTTAAATTATCTGATAATTAGACAGAATAGTTCGATTCTGGTTTCTTCAAAGCCTGTTGCCTTTGTGCTTGAGAGCTTATGGTTATGTTCGACTGCCCGCGGGGCGACATAACTAAGAGTGGATTCGCATTCGTCAAGAATTGAGACCATTGCTCCACCACCTATCCAAGTTCCCCAGTGTGTTGAGTGTTCTCCACCTGGAGTTTTATCTATGTTTATGTTGTTGTCTTTGGTTCGTTGTACTCTGCTTCTCAAACTCGTTGTAGCCTTTATCCTTTAAGTTATTGGAAGAAAGTTGTGTTCAAAAAAAAATATGGCTATCAATGGTAACACAACTTTTAGCTTTTGTTACGAAATTCTGACTACCAAGGACACAAAGAGAAGAAAAATAGAGATTTGTGTTTATTGAATAATAGAATGTGTGTGTGAATTATGAATGTGAATGTTGAATTATGAATGTGAATGTTGAATTATGAACGTCTCTTTTTTTAAAGGTAGTCTCCTCTATTTATAGATGAATAGAGGAGGTTTGGATCTAAATTACAACATAATATTTATTTTTCATAATAGGAAGATTAACATTATCTCTAAAAGATATTTCTAGATTCATGGAAATATTTTATATTTGAGATCTGGAATATTTTTTATCTTCTTGATTTATCTTGACTAGTAGTTTTTGGGCTGGCATACGAGATGAGCTTTGGGCCAAGGTCTGAGATGAGCTTTGGGCCAAGATCCTCGATGGGCTTTGGGACGAGATTCGTGATGAGATTTGGACCAATGTTTATAATGAGCCGAGGTCCGAGATCTGTACTAAGCTGAATTGGATTTATGTTGGATTAGTGCTGGGGTGAAACCCACCTCCAACAATCATGAGTCCCAAAATACAAAAGTAGTTTATCATCGTTCTTCCTCAATTGTAGTATCGGACCAATGTGGAGCTCTAGTCGCCAAATACAAAACCGTGCAACTTTCTTTAGTAACATTTCTTGATATCCTTCTGGCTGTTATATTGGCTTGAGCGTTGGATAATTTGATGTCTATGATTGTAAACCGTCGACACAATGCCTTAGCTCGAACAACATAAGAAAGAAATTTAGGTCATTGCTTGGGGTTGCGGAAAGCATCTATCACATCTATTACTATCTTTGATTCAGTTCAAAGTTCTATTCTCTCCCACCGTAGCTCAGCAACACTTTTTAAGGCCCATACTAGACCTTTAAAGTACGCACTTAACCGATTTGGATGAGGAGTAAAGGCATCTCTCGCATAAAATAGAACTGAATCCATGTAGTCCCATAGTATCTAGGAGGCACCACATAACCAGTTTGGGTTAACCCAGTTAATACTTAAGTCACACTTAGGGTACCTCTGATCAATTTTGACCATGTTTGGTTAGGTATGTTTGCCTATGTTGATTAGCTGACTTTTCCATTAGCTTTTTAGTTTGCATTATACTATGCTTCAGCTTCTAAAAGTGCTTGAGCAATCAATACATGGACTTCTTTGTAACACCCTAGTTTCGAGAAATATCATATATGGTGGTGCATGTCACCAAAGTGCATTTATCTTTCGGTCACTTGTTCAGAGAAAACTCCAGGGTTAAGTGTCCTTGAGCTGGAGTAGTCAAAAGATGGGTGACATTTTGGAAAGTGATTTTCAGAACCGTGCGAGTAAGAACAAAACATGGAGAAAGATCATGCGGTGATTTTTAAGGTCGGTAAACAAGTTTTTAAAGTCTCCTCGATGTAGTGTACTGACCATTTGACCGGTAAGGTGAGCCCACAGACCCGGAGAGAACGTGGGGCCCATTAAGGTGATGGTCGAGGCATTATATTCTCCAGTTTTTCTAGTAAAACACTAACATTCCATTGCTTTCATACATTCCACATAAGCCATGGGAAAGCTATGCGGTATATGTTATACTTATAACTACTTTATGAGTTAGTTTGATTCAGAAGACACTTAATATAGCTCTTTGTAGATTGAGGTACGTATGATGGAAGCTCTAACAAATGAACACTGATTTATACTTGAGCTGCAAGGTCACATTTGAACAAAATATGGCTCATAGTTTCAAGATGTAACTTGCATACATTGCAGTGCGCATTTACCTGTAAATCATGATGCCTCAAACACTCAACAACACATATTGCTCCTGATAAAAGATGCAATAAGAACATACATATTTTAGGTTTAGTTTTGAGCTTCCAAACTCTTGATTCCAGAGCATTTGTTCTTCTTGTGTCTTTTGATGGAGGAGGATATGTTGGACTAGTTTGTACCAAATTCAGCCATCATCCCAGCTATCGTCTTCCTCAATATGCAGAGGATAAAATGTGATGCCATTAATGAAACTCTGAGGGAAAAATTCCTGCAACAAGTCACAATTCCAGCATCCCTGTATATCAATGAGATCTGATACTTTCATTTCTAAATTCTGGTCCAGTCCTTTACTCATTGGCACTCGTGGTTCCTCATCTTGGATCCATTTATCTAGCTACAACTTGGTTTATTTTCCATTCCCAATGGTTCTAAGTAGTCCACAACTGATTAAATTTCGGCCAAACAACATACTGCACCATGCATAGTAGGGATGTGATGCGATTAATGTCACTCTGAGGGCAAAGTTCCTGCAGTAATTCACAATTCCAGCCTCCCTGTATATCAATGTGGTTTGATACTTTCATTTCTAAATTCTAGTCCACTCTTTTACTCATTGGCACTCCTGGTTCCTCATCTTGGATCCATTTATCTAGCCACACTTTGGTTTCTTTTCCATTCCCTATGGTTATAAGTAGTCCACAATTGATTAAATTCCGGCCAAACAATATATTGCGCCATGCATAGGAGGGACATGATCCCTGTAAAGCCTCGAGAAAACTCTTCTTTTCAAAGTACATAGTTTTATATAATTTATTGAGTAGAGAATAAGGTTTCGATAGTAGTTTCCATGATTGTTTTGCAAGAAGAGTTTATTAAAATTCACAACATCTCGAAAGCCTAAACCTCCTCCATCTTTGGACTTACACAGTTTTTCCCACGATACCTAGTGCATTTTATTCTTCTCACAACAGTTGTTCCACCAAAAGTTTGTAATAGCACTACTGGTCTGATTACATTGAAACTTAGTCAACTTGATACCTAGTGCATTTTATTCTTCTCACAACAGTTGTTCCACCAAAAATTTGTAATATCACTACTGGTCTGATTACATTGAAACTTAGTCAACTTGAAACATGATATAGCGTATACTAGAAGGGTTGAGGCAACTGATTTGATTTGTATCTCTTCCCCCCCCCCCCCCAAGGAATAANAATCTTAGTAAACCAGCCATTTAATTTGGATTTAATCCACTATGTTATGTATGAAAACAACTTTTGATTTGAGCCACTAAGTAGTTACCTTCCCCTTACTCTTGAGTCATACCCATGTGTAAGCCTATGAGTCTCTTTATTATCGGGTCGACCTTCTCTCCAAAAGTAATGGCTGAATTTTGAAAATAAATCTATTGTCCTGAGGCTTCACCATATATCTTTAAACATTGCAATATCTCACTACCTTCTTTCATTGTGGCTCAAAACATAATCAAATTATCGTCCACAAAAATAGCTGTTGTATCAAAGGAGATTTCACTCTAAGTCTTATACCCGGTATACCACATTATTGCTCGGTACTTTTCATCACATGAGTCAAAGCCTCGACACACAAAATGAGGATAAAAGAGGCAAGGGGATCTCTTTGCTGCAAACCCCTTCCTGGCGTGATCAAACCATAAGATTTGTCGTTAAGAAGAACTGGGTAAGTAACCAATCTAACGCATTCCATAATCCATCATGTCCATTTATCCTCAAAATCAAGTCTTTTAAAAAGCTCTTCAGGGAAATTCTTTTCCACTCAGTCATGAGTCGTGGACAAATCTATTTTTATTGCCATGAAATCCTTATTACATCTTGGATTCATTTTCAGGACATAAACCAATTCATGAGCTATAATGATATTGTCCAATATTAATCTCCAAACCACAAAGGCTGCTTGTGATTCCGATACAATATCAGATAAAAAATATTTTAATCTGTTACTCATGACTCTCAATACCATCTTATATATAACCGAGCACAAGTTGATTGGACAAAGGTCCGTTATCTTTTTCGGATTTGTATCTTTGGAATTAAGCAAATCTCTATATAGTTCCAGTCTTGAGGCAAACAACTTACCTTTAACTTCATCAATAATTTAAGAGCTTATGATATCCCAATATTTTTGAAAGAAAACACATGTCATTCCATCCGCACCTGGAGCTTTATTAGATTTGATCTAAAAACTGCTTCTCGAATTTCTTCATCTATAACTGGCTTGGTAAGTTCTTGGTTTGTCAAGGGACTAACTCTCGGGGTCATGTCAGTTAAGAGCTCCATCGCATGATCCAGATTCGAGGATGTGAATAGAGTTTGAAAATACACTATTGCTATCTCCCCTTTAAAGCCTTTTGCAATCTATCCGCGTCCCTCAGAGTTGGCCATAATAGATATTGTGTTTTGGGCTCGTAGCTCACTACCTTAAAAGAAAGTAGTGTTCTGATCGCCTGCACGGAGCCATTTTTCCTTACTTCTTTATCGCCATTAGTTCTTTATCTTTATAGACTTCAACCAACCCCAATTTCAATTCATAAATCAAACTATTGTCTGGACTCAATGAACTCCCTAAACCTTCAAGCTTTTCTTTTAGTTTCTTGATTCTGGCTTTGGAATTATGATCAGACCTGCATTTCTATTTAGATAAGCGTGGTGGCTATTGCAATATTTTCCATAACTGACTGAGCTGGATTAAATCTTCCACTATTCCCAGCTTTATCTACTAGCTCATTAATCTCCAGTTTAGCTCTCCATCGACTTTCAAAAAGAAATTGTTCGTACTTAGAGGTTGAATTGCTTGCTAGAGTGAAAACAAAAGATAGTGTTCTGACACGACTCTGTCTAGATATTCACATCTGGATGTAGGGAATGAGCTAATCCATTCAACATTCATGAGAACCATATCCAAACGACACTAAACGTACATAGAGTTACGTTTTATATCCCATAAAAATTTATTCCCGGAGAAGCTTTGCTCATATAAAATACAGTCTACTATCATTTCTCGAAAAGGCAAGAAGGTGGATTTATCATGAGGTGGACCACCCAATTTTCTGAATTGTCCATTAACTCGTTTATATAACCAATAACTAACCACTTTTCTAGTCTGCTTTGACTAATTTGTGATAGCATATTCTAGACTTCTTTTCTATGGTGTCTAATCGGGTCTCCATACACAAAGGTAACAAAGAAGTCTAGAGATCCCAATTTAACCCTTGTGTCAATAATACTTTTCTTTAATTGTAAAATAGTTACATCGTAAGATATTTTCCACATTAACGCTAACCCACCACTAAGACCCTTTTGGTTAACAATATGACAATATTCGTATCCAAGAGACTTCTACATATCTAGAACAAAATTACTAGCGTTCTTAGTCTCCATGAGGAACACCATATCCGAAAAATGTTTCCTACGCATTTTGCGAAGTATGTGAATTGTTAAGGTGTTCTCCAAATCTTGAAAATTTTAAATCATGAGCCTCCTTCTCTAAAACCACCTTAAGGTTGCAGCATTTACCAACTTGTGCTTCGACTTATATATCCTCTGTCCCACTGGATTTTCTCTTTGGGGTTGTATCTTCTCCAGCTATGGATTTATGTTTTTCCTTGTACACCATCGTCATTTTCTTGCTATTTTGCTGCCTCTTCCACTTACTTGTTTGAACCTAGACATGAGAACAGACAAGCAAACTCCAGAAGAACTAGAACCATGAGTGCCAGCCTTAAAAACCATTGAGTTAGTCTGAGAGTTGCTTTCGTGGATCTTGTTTAGTTGTAAACAAAGGTCTCGGGTATCACAAGGCAAAGCTGATCTTTATGAGCTTGAAGATGCTGACATTTTCTTTTCATAGACATGATAGGATTCTTGTTTCTCTGCATAATCAAAGACCAGCCCCTTTCCTTTGTCAATGTTCGTAGTAATCACAATCACAACTTCGAGACTCAAAAAATTACTCTAGTTGGCATCTTCACCATCCAAATTTGATACATTCCTTCGTAATATGATTACTCGAGCTTGTCTCTCTGAGGGGTCTGTAACCAAAAGACAGTTCCCCATTATGTTAAGAACTTTATTAAATATTTTTGGTTTCCTAGTTTTGGTATATATACCGATGTTATCTGCCGTGGAAACACCATAAAGGGGATCATCATTACTAAACTTTTGAACCCTCAATTGAGTTTCCGGAGAAGCTATCGTTGCATTTTGATGCTGATTATTCGGAATGAAAGAACATCTTGGCTTATCGTGAGTCAACCTTTGGCATATATTTTGTAAATCTTATTCTACATCAAAAACAAATTGGAATATATTTTGTGATAAAGCATATCCTCTGCATCTATCCTGAACATGCCAAACTCGGGGCATGTCATGAATAAAACTAGCCATTTTTTTCATTGGATTTAGCAAACGGCCAACCAAACTTTTACCATTACGCTCAATAACATTGGACATGGGGATACATCATAGCTTGAAGGGCTTGTCATCATTGATTGTCATGTCATTCAGAGCCTTATCAAGTGAAGAAGACATCCTCTAAAACTTTTAACTTTGCAATGGTTCACACGGACACTTGTTGTATGTAACTTCTACTCTCTTGTAATCACAAAAAAGAGTTTAAAAGCTTTAAACTATTGATGCAACCATACCAAGCACTATTCAAGCTAAGAGCATCAGCCGGCAGACATACTTCTTTGTTGTAAGACTAGGGAAAACCAACACCAAATTAATTTTTTGGTATACAAATAAGAAAAGAAAGTATTGGAAATATACTAAAGACAAAAATAGAAATATCTCCGATAAATCTGAGCCCCATATTCTAGAGGTAAACTGATTTGGAAAGTCCTAAGCCTCAAACTTTAATTGAAATCTTACTTTTTTCTTGAATTTATAATCTTTATATAATAGATTATAACTCATGCTATACAATATAAATGTATATTTTGACTCATATTAGTCTAGATTATCATCAACATGTATATATTATTGCTTATTAAGTTATATAGTTTTCTTAATATAATAATACCTATTTGTTTATTTAAATTTCATATATATCAGATTATTTAAAAAAATTTAAATTTAAAGAATTTATATTTATTATATAAAATTAAAAGTTTGAGTTATACTTAAACATTATATAAAATTAAAATTTTTTGTTTATATCAAGATATGTTGAAAATAAATTTTACTTAATATATTAACAATAAGTTAATATATTAAAATAGAGATAAAATATATTTTAAAAAAAATTACTTTTAGTTTGTATACAACTAATATTTTTTTAATAATAATGAAAGAGATTTAAAAACAAAATTTCATGTTATATAAATATGGAGTGTAAAAATTTGATGATTGTATGTGCCGATTAATTTTCAGTCTAATAGTTAGGATAATCTACTTAAGATTCTGGTTTATTAAAAATAAATTTAGGGTGTGGGCTTATTTCAAAGTGTCAATTTAACATGATAAATTTTTTTTTAGTGTTTTGTGAGGCTGTGAATATAATAGAATAACAACTAAATAAAATAAAAAGGAAAATGATCATACTATCTTAAATCACTATATCTATTGTATACAATAGATACCATTATACCATTTTTCATTTTAGTTCATAATTTTTTCTTTAATTTTTTTCTCTCTTCCTATATTTTATCTATACTATATCTTCTAATAAAAACTAATTCACATCTAAAATTTCTTTTAGAAAAACATAGATTTTCTCATACACATTTTTTTAAAATGACCAAAAATTATGTTGAAAGGAATATATTAATAGATAGTTTTATATAAAACACATGTTGTATACTATTTATTTAGAATTTCTATTTAATATACAACTTCTAGTTTTTTTGTATTTCAGTGAAAAACTATATTTGCGATTTTTGTGTGGTTATTCTCTCTACTATACTATATAGATTTTTGATACTATAAATATGTTTTATATTTGCGAAGGGCAAATCGGTTAGTACTATATGAGTTAAATAGTGAACGTGATTAGATTTTAGGTTTAAATTTTTTTATGGCCATATTCTTCATTTTTATTTTAAAATGGTTATTCAACAAATTTACCCATTAAAATGGTTATGCTAATATAAGATGAATTTAATCTATGGTATTTTATCTCATATACCATCCTTCTGCATCTTCAGATGATGATTATCACGATGGTATAAAAAATCATGTAGTAGCTCAAATTACCGTAAACAAAAATTTCCTCAACACTCAAAACCTATTTAAATTGGAAGGTTCCCACAGTGGTTATATTCTGGGTCATATAGTTATTAGTTGTGAAGATTCTGGATGAGTTGTCATTTGTTTATGCGAATTTATGATGTTCTACAAAAACATGAAAAATTACTTTGTCCATCTAAAGATGGTTTAGGTAGACTGTTATATTTTGAATGTTGACATACAATTCACCGATAGATTCAACCGATGAGTATATCAAAATAAAAGAGTCTATAACTATCAAAATTTAAAAACATTTTTGTTGTAATGTTTTTGAAGTATTTGGTAAGTTATCTTCGATCACCTTATGATAATGATGTTGCACGACTACTCGCGTTGGTGAAATTCAAGAATTTTCAGGTATATTGGGTAGTTTAGATTGTATGTATTGGAAGTGGAAAGATTGTTAAAAAGCTTGAAGGGTGGACAATATGTTGATCGTAGTGGATCTCCTACTATTATTTTAGAGGTGGTAGCCGATTATGATCTTTGGATTTGACATGCATATTTTGGTCCACCATGTTCCAACAATGATATTAATGTGTTAGAAGCGTATCATCTCTTTGCTAATCTCACTAAAGGAATTGTTCCACCCACTAATTATGTTATTAAGAGAAAAAACTATAATATGAGTTACAATATAGCTGACGATATATATCCAAAATAGTCTACTCTTGTTCAAACAATTCACGACTTTCACGATCCCAAAAAAAATTTTTTTGCAAAGAAGCAAGAAACATGTAGAAAAGATGTAGAACGTACATATGGAGTATTGCAGTCAAAAATTTCAATTGTGACCAACCTGTTTTTGGAATAAGCATGTTTTATATAATATAATGACAACTTGCATACTAATGTATAATATGATTACAGAGGATGAATGTGATGTTGATGTAATAATTGAAGAACAAGTCGAATTACCAACATTAGAAGTTGAGATGGTAGGTGATGATAATGCTTGGTTTCAAAATTCTTAGCTCGATATAGAAAAGTCAAAAACCAAGAAGGTCATATCGAATTTCGAAATGCATTAGTTGAACAATTGTTGTCTGAGTATACTAATTTTGAAAATTTGAGAGATGTAAATTTTAGTATTTCCTATTTGTAGTTACTGAACATAATTTTATATCAATGAGTTATTTGAAAATATAGTTTTAAATTATTTATCAAAATAGCAAGAAATAAAATAATGTTAAATTTAATAACATAATAATAAAAGGACTTTTAAAATTAGTAATATCGTAATAAAAATATTATTTTTAGTGTGAAATTTGGTGTGTGTTAGAGATGAAACAACATCAAAATACCAAATTTAATATTATTTTTACAAAATGTAAAATAAACCAAATGGTTGGGGGAAAACATAGAAATAACTGCAAAATATCATGAAAAATGCTTCAGAGGAACCCTATAGGTAGTAGCTTTCTGGAATGAGTAATGAGGAGATTGATAAATGTGCAAATAAGTAAGATAAATGCATAATAAGTTGGGTGCAATCGATAAAGTTATCTGCAATCAAATGGTGGAAGTGAACTTATGGTGTTGATGGGATCCTGATGGCCTCCAGAGGGTGGGTTAGAGTTAGGGGCCTGGTGGGAATACCATTGGTCGCAAAGGTGCAAACTGAATAAGAAAATGCAAAAACTGTGTGGAGATGCAAAATATAAAGTTAACTGCAACTAATGCTTCCATCTTCATTTCCTTCATGAGATTTTAAGCTAACCTGCAACAATGGTGGTTGTTAGTGCGAAACATAAAAATAGCTGCAAAACATCATAAAAAGTGCTCCAAAGGGGGTAGTAGCTTTATGGAATGAGTAATGAGGGGATAAATAAATGTGTAAATAAGACAGATAAAGGGAGAATTAAGCCAATATCATGAATAAACAAACTAATTGACAAACTAACATACAATACTTAAAATTAAGAAACTAGCAATGAGGTCAGAGTGAACAAAGATTGTGTGAAAATGTAAAATATAAAGTTAATTGCAACTAATGTTTCCATCCTCATCTCCTTCATGAGACCTTATAAGCTAAAATGCAACAATGGTGGCTGCTAGTGCAAAACATATAAATAACTGCAAAACATCATGAAAAGTGCTCCAGAGGGGGTAATAGCTTTACGGAATGAGTAATGAGGGGATAGATAAATGTGCAAATAAGTAAGATAAATGCATAACAAGTTGGGGCAATCAATGAAGTTATTTGCAACTACATGGTGGAAGTGAACTTATGGTGTTGATGGGATCCTGAGGGCCTCCAAAGGGGCGGATCAGAGTTAATGGCCTGGTGGGAATATCATTAGTCGCAAATGTGCAAACTAAATAAGAAAATGCAAAAACTTTGTGGGGATGCAAAATATAAAGTTAACTGCAATTAGTGCTTGCATCTTCATCTTCTTACCAAAACTTAAGCTGACCTGCAACAACGGTGGCTGTTGGTAATTTTTTTTCGTTTTTTTCTTTTGAATATTTGTTTCATATATTTATAGATCTATCAGTAAATAATCAAATTTATGAAAAATGGTAAAAAATGATTTTTTCAACTTTTTCATTCATTGATGTGTACACCAAAATTATGAAAAAATCATGAAAATAGATATGCATCTTCCTCTATAGGGAAAAAATTATGTTTTATTTTATTATTGAAATTGCTTATTCTAATTAGAGAAAGTGAAAGAGACAAAATGAGAAAGAAAGAAAGTGAAAAATTGAGAAAGATGAAGTTTTCGGGAAAGAGAAGAGAAAATGAGAGAGATGAGTAAAAATAGGGGCATTAAAGTCTTTTTTTGTTGAAACAGTATATACTAAATATAGTATTTTTAGTCTGCTAAATACTAAAACTTTTTATGTTATTCATTGCAATTTTCCTTAAAATTACATCTTAAGAAAATGAAACTTAAAGAAAAAGGGATGTTTGCAAATATAACCCATTATTTTTTTCAAATGCAAAACTAACCCTTTCTTTTTGGTCAAACTTTTTTTTCCATTTTACCCTTATTTTTCTTATAATTTGGTTTTGCCATTAATTTTTTTTATTTTCTTTTTAAACACAAAAAGAGCAAATGCACCCTCAAATCTCCAATATTTATGAAATTGCCATCTTCTTCAATTCTCACACCCACCATTAACAACCAAAAATGAAGCTTTTAATGCACTTTCACCGACCATTTTCGACCCATTATGCTTCCTAACCATCTCTAATCTAATAATCTCTCATTTTCTCTTCAACTCTCTATCTAGAAAACCCTCTAATATTGATTTACATTTCTTAAAATTCTTAATCTTTCATTTTTGTGCTATTTAAAGCTAAAAGTTACGATTTAGAGTTTACTTCAACTTTATGGACATTCAAACAAGGTAAAAACATGATCTTAACTCAAATCTACCTAGAATCTTGAAGATTTTCGAAAATTTACAGAGAGTAGACTTTAGGGGAAGTCTGTAGCTAAAAGTAGATTACTAGTAAAGTTTGCTAGTCAACGCAGAGGTTAGTTTTGCAATTGACCAATTTTCTGGGTTACAAGAGTAGACTTCACTGGAAGTCTGCACGGTTTTCTTTGAACACAAAAAAAAAATTTTGCAAATTTCTCAAGAAGTCTACTTTTACTCAGGTAGTTTTGCAATTGACCATCGGTTTGACTTTTTTTTGTAGACTTCACATGATTTCCGCAGACTTCATTTGATGTATGCGGACTGCATTTGAAGTCTACTTTTTGTTAAGGGAGTTAGTTTTGCAATTGACCGAAAATAGCAAAAATTGACCAAAATACCACAAACTTCACACCAAAAATAGACTTCACCAGCAATCTTTATTTGAAGTCTACTTAAAAAGACTTTAAATGAAGTCTGCTATTTAAATTTAAAATGTTTATTATTTATTAAAATAAAGTAGATTTCAATTGAAGTCTCCGCTTCTTTTCAAGTAGACTTCTTTTGAAGTCTGCTTTGCGTGCAAACTTCTTGCGCAGACTTAATTTCCCGAGTAGACTTTAGGAGAAGTCTGCAAAAATATGTACTTTTCTTAAGAATTAGTGCAGACTTCAGGAGAGGTCTACTCTATACCCACATACTTCATTTTGAAGTCTACTTAGAAAGTCAACATTTGGTCAATTGCAAAACTAACCCATTTTTTGGAGATTTCAAAATGAAATTTGCGCTAAAAAGTCAACATTTAGTCAATTGCAAAAATAACCTAAAGAATTTTACGCATTTAAAAAGTAGACTTCAACTAAAGTCTACTTATTAAATGTAGATTTCATGTGTAGACTTCAAGTGAAGTCTACTTTGCTAATTTTGTAAAAATGCCATTTAAGATTGTTTTAATTTTTTTTGTATTTTTTGTATTTTTTCTATGCGTGTTTGATACTTTTTTGCCTATGTACAAGTTTTACATGGTTATATATTATATTTAAGTCTATAAAAATTTTAGGAATAATTTAGGTAGTTAGCTCATTGGCGTAGACTTCATATGAAGTCTACTTGGAGTAGACTTCAGGTGAAGTCTGCAATGTTAATTTTGTAAAATTGCATTTAAAGCATGTTGTAATTTTTAAAAAACTTTTTTTGTATTTTTCCTATGTATGTATGATAATTTTTTTGCTTCTGTAAAAGTTTAACATTGTTATATTTTATAATTAAGTTTGTGTAAATTTTATAAATAATCTAGAAATAAATTGTGTGGTTTGATTTTTGTTAGTTTTATTTCACCAAGCTTTTGTGATATTTTATTTTTAACACTTCATACTTGTTTATCTTAAGATTATGTAAAAAAAAGTTTAATCATATAATGATTATTTATATTTTTAATTTTTAAATAAATATAATTAAGGAGTAGGCTTCATGTGAAGTGCAAAGCAGACTTTTTTTGATGTCTGTTTTGAAAGTAGACTTCATTTGAAGTCTACTCCAAGTAGACTTCAGGTGAAGTCTGCAACGTTAATTTTGTAAAATTGCATTTAAAGCATGTTATAATTTTTAAAAAACTTTTTTTGTATTTTTCCTATGTATGTATGATAATTTTTTTGCTTTTGTAAAAATTTAACATTGTTATATTTTATAATAAAGTTTGTGTAAATTTTGTAGAAAAAAGTTTAATCATATAATGATTACTTATATTTTTAATTTTTAAATAAATATAATTAAGGAGTAGGCTTAATGTGAAGTGTGCAAAGCAGACTTTGTTTGATGTCTGCTTTAAAAGTAGACTTCATTTGAAGTCTACTTAGAGAGTAGACTTCAATTGAAGTCTGCTCTATACCCTAAACACTAAACCCTTAAACATATGATCAAAAAAAAATTCTATTTAATACGCCAAGATCAAAATAAAAACTTATATCAAAAATTAAACAATCTCAATCCACTTAAACTTTAACTCTGTTGTTTAAATAACTTAGTGATGTCTTCATGATTTGTTAAATAAACTTTAACTCTCTTATATCTTGAATAGACTTTTGTTATTTCTTCCTTTTAACTTTTTATGACAATTTTGTTTGGATAACTTAGTGATGTTTTTCATTATTTGTTGTTCAAGTAACTTAGTGGTTTTTCTTGGACTAATAAAGTACTATATATAACTTGCTATATAAATTATAAAACAACCACCATACATTGTGAAGCATTGATATAAGACTGATTATAAAAGAATTGTGTTTCCCTTAAATGGAGGTTGTGAAGCTAAGTCATATATATTCTTAGAAGTTACAACATACATTATTGAGATTAATATCATGGGATCTTATAAACCAACATACATTAGAGCAACAAACATTACATGGAAAAAACCTGCAAAAAATGAAAAACAAGTGAGAAGAAAACACCCAAAAAAGATGGATTGTAAGAAAAACCGAGCAGACTTCACGTGCAAAATAGACTTCACAAGCAGACTTCTCGTGAAAAGTAGATTTTACAAGCAGACTTCACGTGAAAAGTAAACTTCTTTACGTGAAAACCTGCAACAGAAAATAAAATAAAAATCTGTAAACAAAGAGAAAAATCTGCAATCAGAGAGAAAAAGTAGAGTTCACGTGAAAAGTAGACTTCACAACAAGACTTCTCGTGAAAAGTAGACTTCACAAGCAGACTTCACATGAAAAGTAGACTTTTTCACATGAAAACCTACAACAGAAAATAAAAAAAATTGTAAACCAAGAGAAAAATCTGCAAACAAAGAGAAAAGTCTGCAAACAAAGAGAAAATCAATAAAATTCTCAAATTAAATCAATAAAACTCTCAAAACAAAATAACAATCACGAATTTAGAAAGATGAACTATCAGATCTGGATGATTGTTGGCCAGATTTGGAAGATTATTGGTCAGATCTAGAATATTGTTGCTCAGATCTATGAGATTATTGCTCAGATCTAGAAGACAATAGCCAAAGAGTCACCAAAAAAACCTGTTGAAAATGAAAAAAAAAGTAAGAAGAAGACACCTGAAGAAGATAGAGATTTGTAAAATAAACCGAGTAGACTTCACGTGAAAAGTAGACTTCACAAGAAGACTTCACGTGAAAAGTAGACTTCTTCACGTGAAAACCTGCAACAGAAAATAAATAAAAAATCTGTAAACAAAGAGTAAAATCTGCAAACAAAGAGAAAAAGTAGGCTTCACGTGAAAAGTAAACTTCACAAGCAGACTTCTCGTGAAAAGTAGACTTCACAAGCAAACTTCACGTGAAAAGTAGACTTCTTCATGTGAAAACCTGCAACAAAAAATAAAATAAAAATCTTTAAACAAAGAGAAATATATATGCAAACAAAAATAAAAATCTGCAAACAAAGAGAAAATCAATAAAACTCTCAAATTAAATCAATAAAACTCTCAAAATACAATAACAATCACGAATTTAGAAAGATAAACCATCAGATCTGGATGATTATTGGTCAGATTTGAAAGATTATTGGTTAGATCTAGAAGATTCTTACTCAGATCTAGAAAATTGTTGCTAAAATATAGAAGATTGTTGCTCAGATCTAGAAGAAGATGGCCAAAGAGTGACTAGAAAAACTTGTAGAAAATGGAAAAAAAGTGAGAAAAAGACACCTGAAGAAGATGGAAATATGTAAAAAAAACAAATAGACTTCACGTGAAAAGTAAACTTCACAAGCAGATTTCTCGTAAAAAGTAGATTTTACAAGCAAACTTCACGTGAAAAGTAGACTTCTTCACGTGAAAACCTGTAACAAAAAATAAATAAAAAATCTGTAAATAAAGAGAAAAATCTGTAAACAAAGAGAAAAAGTAGACTTCACGTGAAAAATAGACTTCACAAGCAGACTTCTCGTGAAAGTAGACTTCACATGAAAAGTAGACTTCTTCACGTGAAATCCTGCAACAGAAAATAAAATAAAAATGAGTAAATAAAGAGAAAATATGCAAACAAAGATAAAAATCTGCAAACAAAGAGAAAATCAATAAAACTCTCAAATTAAATTAGTAAAACTCTCAAAATACAATAACAATCACGAATTTAGAAAGATAAACCATCATATCTAGATGATTGTTGGTCAGATTTGGAAGATTATTGGTCAGATCTAGAAGATTCTTACCCAGATCTAGAAGATTGTTGCTAAGATCTAGAAGATTGTTGCTCAGATCTAGAAGAAGATGGCCAAAGAGTCACTGGAAAAACCTTCAGAAAATGAAAAAAAAAGTGAGAAAATGACACCTGAAGAAGATGGAAATATGTAAAAAAAATGAGTAGACTTCACGTGAAAAGTAGACTTCACAAGTTGATTTCTCGTGAGAAGTAGACTTCACAAGCAAACTTCACGTGAAAAGTAGACTTCTTCACGTGAAAACCTGCAACAGAAAATAAATTAAAAATCTGTAAACAAAGCGAAAAATCTGCAAACAAAGAGAAAAAGTAGACTTCACGTGAAAAGTAAACTTCACAAAGAGACTTCTCGTGAAAGTAGACTTCACAAGCAGAATTCACATGAAAAGTAGACTTCTTCACGTGAAAACCTGCAACAGAAAATAAAATAAAAATCTGTAAATAAAGAGAAAAATATGCAAACAAAGATAAAAATCTACAAGCAAAGAGAAAATCAATAAAACTCTCAAATTAAATCAATAAAACTCTCAAAATATAATAACAATCACGAATTTAGAAAGATAAACCATCAGATCTGGATGATTGTTTGTCAGATTTGGAAGATTATTGGTCAGATCTAGAAGATTCTTACTCAGATCTAGAAGAAGATGGCCAAAAAGTCATCAAAAAAACCTATAAAAAATAAAAAAAGTGAGAAGAAGACACCTGAAGAAGATAGAGAATAGAGGCGACAAAAATGGAGAATTGAGGAGAGATTCACCGGAGAGGAATATGTTGATGCCTGCCACCGCCGAAGATGAAGGTGAGAGCCACCAACATAAATGGAGAGGAGAAGAGAGGAGAGGAGAGCGGAGGAGAGGGGAGGAGATAAAGTGGATAGGTTTTCTCTTCTACTAGTAAAAATAACCTTTTATAGTTAGGTTAAAATAGTTTAAACCAATTGGTTTACTTTCGTAGTAGACTTCAGGTGATGTCTACATTGAAAGTAGACTTCTAGGAAAGTATACTACATATCCTAAACTCTAAGTTTTTGTTATTTATTGATCTTATTTCACCAAATTTTTGTGATATTTTATTTCTTACACTTTATAATTGTTTATCTTAAGGTTATGTAACCAAAAGTTTAATCATATAATAATTATTTATTTTTAAAAGATTTTAAATAATAATTAATGTTAAGAAGTAGATTTCTTTTGAAGTCTACTTTCATATTTAAGGAATATACTTCACATGAAGTCTCCAACGTATAGACTTCACGTGATGTCTGCTTTGAAAGTAGACTTTATTTGAAGTCTCTATTTAAACTAGATTTCAATGTGAAGTCTACTCTATACCCTAAAACACAAATCGAATAAATTCTATTTAATATGTCAAGATCAAAATAAAAACTTATGTCAAAGATTAAACATTCTTAATCCAGTCAAACTTTAACTTTATTGCATTTTACATTTCAAAATATCAAATTACAAATCCACATGAATTACCAACATATCTTGTTAATATCCAAAATCCTAAACTCATAGTTTGTTTGTGAACTATGTTGTTTGATCTTTGTTAGTTTTATTTTACCAAGTTTTTGTGATATATTATTTTTCACACTTCATAATTGTTTATCCTAAGGTTATGTAAACAAAAGTTTAATCATATAATGATTATTTCTATTTTTAATTTTTTAAATAAATATAATTAAGGAGTAGACTTCATGTGAAGTCCGCAAAGTTGATTTCGCTTGATGTCTGTTTTGAAAGTAGACTTCATTTGAAGTCTGCATTTAAAGTAGACTTCTAGAGAAGTCTACTTTCTCTCCAGAAGGGTATATACGTGTGCTTCCAATTTTTTTGTTTGGTCATAAAGGCAAAATAATAAATTTACTACCTGATGAATTAGTTTTGCAATAGAATTCAAAAAAGGTTAATTTTTGTATTTAAAATCAAATTTAGGTTATTTTTGCAAATCTTCCAATAAAAAATTATAGCAAGGACCTTAAAAAACTAACAGTAACAAAATCCATGAAATATTCGACCAAAAAATCTCCATGAAATATAAAAAAATTAAAAATATTCCTACCATTGCCTAGCAATTGGTGTATAAACTTTTTATGCATATTGGGAGAATAATTATGGTAATAAAAGTGGTTAGGCTGTACATTTTGTCAAAAAGGATGGGACAAAAAAAGGTAACACTTGCGAAATAGTGTCGTGTCTAATTTGTGTTCGCAAACTCCCATCTCTTCACTTCTCTTTTAACTTTTAAACTTTCACGACGATTGGTTTAAACTTTAAAAATCAAATTTTTTTATAAAATATTAAAATTAGACTAATTATAATTTAGAGTAAAAACAAACTTTAATATAATTGGTTTAATTTTAATCTAATTTTTGCTTTTCAAAATAACGAAAATAATTTCCAATGGAAATTTCACTTTTTTCAATTCTTTCTCGGAATATATTTACAATAAAAAATCCATTACTGTTATCTGTATACACATTCGTTTTTCTCAATTAACACTAAGAATCACTATAATTTATAAACTGTAAAGCATCATTAGTCGTCAGAAAGGTACATAGAGACAATTTCCGACATCAATTAAAAGAGCATTGTCATAAATGAAAATTTATCTTTTCTACTCCAACATGATGTTTCATTCAAAACGGATTTATACATTTTTGGTAAGTTTAAAATGCATATACGTAATTGCTTTTATAGTTACACACTTTAGCTTTTGCTTAATCAACTTTAGCGAAATCCACTAAGTTATGAAACTACATCTACAAAATAAGTAAACAATTTAGGAATTGTCTCATACATCATCTCTCATATAAGTCTATTTTTTTTGGGTGCAATCTAAAATCTGTTTTTTTTTAAAGTAATATTGTAATAACGAAGAATTAATGTTTCGAGAAGCTTTTTTCTTGGTTCGGTTCGGGATAATTATATTTACCTGGAAACAAAAAAACAATTAAACACAAGTGCCAGTGTTCAGCGCGTGAGTAACGTGTCTGAAGCTTAATGACATGGATAACATATTTATAAAACTACGAAATTAATTAGCTGGGCAACGGGCAGTAGCTAACGTTTACTTCTCTTTAACCTTTAACGAATCAATAAACCTTTTTTTTTTTTTGAATACATCACAGGTTATCCGAACCTAAGGCTCAGACTCAGGTTCGGTGACCAAAAGTTTCTTCATTTTCTTGTTTCTCTCTCCTACCCGAAAAAACACGAGTAAAAAAAATAGAAAGTTGCAGAGAGACCTTAGCTGTAGAGAGAGAGAGAGGGAGAGAGAAAGGGATTGGGTGTGTTGCGCACTGAGTTCGATAGAGAAGAAGGTCGAAGATGAGTCAGATCGAGAGGCGGCGGAGGAAAGGTCGTCCGTCGAAAGCGGATCTGGCGCGGCGTAGGAGTTCGTCTCCTGGTGAATCGGGATATGAGCTTCGACGAGGTCAAAGGCGGCGAAATGTGAGGTACAACTTCGATTACGACGATTACCTCGACGAGGAGGAGGATGAAGATGTGGAAGAGGAGAGGAGGAGGCAGAAGAAGCTCAAGCAGGTTTTGAAGTTGAACCAGAGCCGAGCCAGAGCTGACCCTCCAACCAGGAGTCGAGCGCGTGTTAGTCACGCGTCGGACTACGAAGGAGAAGAAGAAGAAGAAGAAGAAGAAGAAGAAGAAGAAGAAGAAGAAGAGGATGAAGCAGAGGGCGGCGAGGAGGAAGATGATGAGGAATACGCGAGCGAGAAGAGGCAAGTGAAGAAGAGGAAAATTAACAGCCACCAAGACGAAGAGGAATTAGAAGAAGTAGAAGAAGAAAAGGATTACAATGAGGAAGAGGAAGAAGATCAAGCTGAGTCCGAGGAAGGCGATTGTAAGGTATGTACGGAAACCCTAGAAATTGACTCAGTGTCTCTATCTCTCTCTGGTTCTTGGTTGCAATGAGAGTGTATGTTGGGGATTTGGGAGATAATTAAACTGTCGGGTCAACTGTCAAAATACTAACTTATGCTCTCTCACTTCTCTCTCTCTCTCTCCTCCCACAGAATCTGATCACGCTTCCCACCTTTCTCTCTCCATCACCCACGCCTTTTACTCTTTTTCTCTCTATATTTTAGATATATGTTGTCTCACACTTTCTCTGTTAATCACTTCTGTCTTGTTTAAGTTTCCTGATATCTTTTTCATGTTTTTGTCAGGAAAGGAAGAAGAGCGCTTCTGGTTCTGGTATGTTTGCATTACTGTCTTGCTTTGTGCTGAGCTTTGGTTATCCTGACTAACCCTCAATTTGATTCGGTTATCATTCTTGTCGATTAGGGACTCAATGTGACTATTCTTCAGAACCAACACCTATCCTTGACAAGAAACCGTTAGAATTGATCCTTGACAAGCTTCAAAGGTACATAACCGAAAATTCCTTTTTTGTTTCCCCATCTTGTCTGCTGCAATTTCGTAATCACATCGTTAAGCTTATCAAATTTGTAAATTATCAAACAGGAAAGACATATATGGTGTGTATGCAGAACCTGTTGATCCTGAAGAGGTAATGGTTGTCGGTTGATTCCCTGGAGTTATCTTTGACCGACCCTCTGACAAATGGAGTGTAAAGTTGTCTTATCTAATATTTGTCTGGGTTTGTATTTGCAGCTTCCTGATTATCATGATATAATAGAGCATCCTATGGATTTTTCCACGGTGAGGAAGAAGCTCGCAAGTGGATTATATCCTACACTGGAAGAGCTTGAGGTGAGAAGTGACAAGTTTGTTTCTCAAGTTTACATGGAGAGCTTTTACATGATGAACTGATTTTGTAGCTTTTCAGGATATTGGTTCTTTATAGAATAATGATTTGTGATACTGCTGCTCTGCTGTTTTTGCTAGGATCCTGTATTGATGCATCATCTATACCGTTTCTAAGCTGGTTTTGGACTGTATTTTTTTATTGCAGAGCGATGTTTTATTAATTTGCTCGAATGCGATGCAATACAATTCCTCAGACACAGTGTACTATAAACAGGCAAATGATGTTTTTATTTTATCACCACTATTCTGTCTTTTCAAATTAGGTTTACCTTCTGCGTGCCTGCATTTTGAACTCGTATTGTTTATTTATTACTACCAGGCAAGGACAATCCAGGAAATGGGGAAGAGGAAGTTCGAGAAGGCAAGAATTAAGATCAAACGTGCTGAAAAAGAGCTAAAAACAGATGAAAAGGTGAAACCTGGCAGCTCTGTGAAGAAGCAAGTGAGACAGCCTTTCAGTCGAAATGGTCTGGAGCCTGTTGGTTCTGATTTCTCCTCTGGTGCAAACCTTGCTAGTGGAGGGGCTTCTCAAAATGAGCTTGTATTAACTCAAACCAGCGAACATGAAAAGCACAGCTACACGGATGTGCTTTTTGAGGGAAACACATCCTTGGTAGACAGTCTGGAGAAAATAGAAGACTTACCATCGGGTATGATTTTCTTATGATACTTTAATTAGTTATAGATGCTTAGAGTACTGGCTCTTTACCACCACTTCTTTCTCGTTGGAGAGCTTACCTGTACTTGATAATAAAGAACAGCTGGCTTTTTTCTTCCTTTTTTTTTCACTTTTCGTAGGAAAGGGTCTCTTTGGTAAGTGTGGGAGAAAGCTGTCAGTTGCTGAGGAAGACCGCCGTGCAACGTATGGCAATTCTGATCAGCAGGCTGATAGATCGGATTCCATATTCACAACATTTGAGAGTGAAATTAAGCAGTTTGTTGCTGTAAGTGATAAATATTATGCACAAACTTTCATTATCTTATTGTAATTATGCTTAACGTTCTTGACTAAATCTTTTTCCGTTATCATCAGGTAGGGCTTCATGCAGAACATGCATATGGTAGAAGTCTTGCACGTTTCGCTGCAACTCTTGGACCCGTTGCATGGAAAATAGCTTCTCAGAGAATTGAGCAAGCACTACCTGCAGACTTTAAGTTTGGTCGGGGATGGGTTGGAGAATACGAGCCACTTCCTACACCAGTACTTCTATTTGAAACCTGCACACCTAAAGAACCACCAAAAGGAGGAGCTTCTGTATTTTTAAAGCCTCAAGCGAATGCTGCTGCAAAGAAGAATGAGACACTGTTTAAGACTCCTCTACCTGCTAAAGAATTACAGGGTAGCAGACCTGTTCGAGATGGAAATCGTGCATTCCCGTTTCCAACATCTATTGGGGGGGCTGTATCAGAAGGGACATCATCTTTTCAGACTACTCAAGTAAGAAACCTAAAATCTTTGAGCCAGCATGAATATCGAAATTCATCTACGATAGATTTTGTCAAGCCTCAAAATAGGATTCCTCAGCAGGTAGAGTTAAATTTACCCCCACCAGCAGAGCAAAGCAATTCCACTTCTGCATGTAGTTTGGAAAACCGAGGCTTAAAATCAGATACAATGGCATTTAGGTCTTCAAGTGACATGGTGAGGAATGTGACATCTACAAATTCTGGAAATTACGAGCGTCAGATGACTACTAACGGGGTCTTCCCTGGTGGATTGAGTAATGGCAGAGTCTCCCCGGGTGTGAGCAACAGAATGTTTGATCTGTCTACTGATCCTGTTAATCCGATGAGTCGCACAGCAACAAGTTCACAACAACCCATGAGACAACAGAGTCAAAGCCAGAACGAGCAAGCACACTTAATGAGAAACCTTAGTGAAAAGGCTAGAACACAGCACAACACTCATAATCATCCTAAAGCAAATATTCTACCCAATGTCTTGTCACCACAATCTGCAAGAAATGAAGATTCGAGCAATGCGTCTGTAGCAGCAGCACGAGCATGGATGTCTATAGGAGCTGGAGGGAGTAATAAACAAACATTTGAAAATCCTAGTATTCCAAAAACCAGCCAGATTTCTGCAGAGTCCTTGTATAATCCTTCTAGGGAACAACTTCAGCAACAAGCTTTTAAACCGAGAGACTCCAAAGGGACACAGTACCATCCTCAAAGAAATGGTTTTCCTTTCCAGACATTTGTGCACCAGCCGGTTCACGGGATGATGAATGGAGGAGGATCCCAACCATTTCAGAACAACCGACCAATAGTTCTCCCTCAGATGGCTGCTCCAACTTCCGATTTCACTAGATTCCATGTCCAGTCTCCATGGCGAGGAGGCAATACTCCACATGTGCAGTTAAAGCAGAGACAGGAAAATCTCAATCTCCCACCAGATTTAAACATCGGGGTCCACTCGCCTGGTTCTCCGACAAAACAATCTTCTGGTGTTCGCGTTGATTCCCAGCAGCCTGATTTGGCTTTACAGCTTTAAAGAAAAACGGCCATTAAGAACAAAACCAACAAATTTTAAGGAGAATCTTGAATACTGTCCGTAGCACATGCTATCGACACAGTTTCTTCGGGTTTCTGTGCTCAATCAATGCATCAATTGATTATGTAATAACTCGATGTGGGAGAAAAAGAGAAACAAACACAAGACGGAGAGCTGTTTAACCAGGTGAGGCTGCATGTGAATCTCAATCTTTACGTAGGCTTCTTTTTTTTTTTTTTGGTTTGAGGTTAAGGCGGGTTTAGTCATGAGTATAGTGGTCTAAGAGTTGAATTTGGAGAATGTTTATTGAACCCCCGGTTAGCTAACTATTTTACTAACATAGATGTTCAATCAAACACCAATCTAGTTCTCGATTCGCAGAAGTCTTTGGTCTTCTTAGACCTTTTTGTTTGTTATTATATATAAATGAATTATTACATATTTATTATGATATTGATAATAATTTAACCAACCATAGCGAAGGTTGTTCGGCCGAATCTTTGTGACTAAATTATGGGCACACACAAGTGGGCCGCGTCATTTGCTTCGTAAGAAGATAAAGTCCCAACAAGTGTTTTTCTTATCTGGTCAAAGACACAACATACATACACCTTAATATATAAAATGCCAGAGTAACATGAATTTATTGTAGGATGAATAAAAAGCATTTATCCACAAATCAGTCATAGATTATTTATTTATGAGGTCATGGTTGGAATCTGAGAATGATTTGTCAACTGTGCTCAATCCATCCATACTTCATTTATTAATTTTATGAATTAAGAAAATTGGAAGTTGAAAACATTTGACAAATCCTGTAAAGATAAGTTGTTTCTACAATTTTTAAAACGACTAATTATGTAAAAGAGAAAAATAGCAGTAGTAATATCAAGGTCTGAATTATTTTTGGTTTCTATATAGGAGGAGTATGTATAAAAAAGAAGACAGTTGAGGTTGAATGTGAAATGCAAATAAGCGCGTTACAAATGTATATACCTAAAATAGAAAGTTAAAACATTAGTAAATAGTACCGATGTTGTGAGTTGTTGTCTTGAAAGACTTGTGTTGTGTCCAGAAAAGCAAATACTGTCAATTTCTCTCTCCCTCTTCTTTTTATTTATCCTTAACTTTTTGTTTTTTCCGTTGTAATTTTACACCGTCAAAATTACCAAAATTTCTTCTTTTCTTCTTTTGCTGTTTTCACCTCTTTGTCATAATCATTTGTCATAGAGGTAACAGTAAATTTTATTCCGATGGCCGTATTTGGGGGGTGAAAATCACTTTGTGGGTCGCACCTTTCTAAAATCCCCCCTAATAAGCCATCACTGTTCCTAACAATCCGACGATCAAATTACACACACACAAAAAAAGTAAAACATAAAGTCTGTTTTTGTTTCTTGTTTGCTTTCTGTTGAATCCGGAAATGGAAGCTATGATCATGTACGGAGGAGGAGCAGAGAAGAACGGTGGATCCAACAATCACATATCAGAAGGAGGAGTAGTATTGAAGAAAGGGCCATGGACGGCGGCGGAAGATGAGATACTTGCAGCTTACGTTAGAGAGAACGGTGAAGGAAATTGGAACGCCGTTCAGAAAAACACAGGCTTGGCTCGCTGCGGCAAAAGCTGTCGTCTCCGATGGGCTAATCACCTTCGGCCCAATCTCAAGAAAGGCTCTTTCACCCCTGACGAAGAACGTCTCATCATTCAGCTTCATGCTCAACTCGGTAACAAATGGGCTCGCATGGCTGCTCAGGTGAACAAACTAAAATTTTATATACAAAGTGTTACTTGTGCTTCACGGAAAACAATAAAAATTAAGAGTAATCTTTTTTGCAAATTTCATTCTTATAGATGCCGGGAAGAACAGACAACGAGATAAAGAACTATTGGAACACGAGGTTGAAACGCCTTCAACGCCAAGGACTTCCTCTTTATCCTCCAGATATTATCCCTAACCATCAACTCCATCATCAACAACAACATAACCATCATTATCATCAACAACAACATAACCATTTTCATCATTTTCAACCACAATCTTCACAACCAAACACACAATCATCCTCCCCTCTTCCATCTCCAACACCTGCAACCGCAACCACAAACGCAAATTCTTCATCGTCCTTCAGTTTCCATACCACAACAGCTAATCTCCTTCATCCTCTTAGCCCTCACACTCCCACCACACCTAAAACTCCTACTCAACTCTCTTCCACACCTCCACTTTCCTCTCCTTTATCCTCACCTCACAACAACCAATTCCCAACTCTTCCTCTCTTTGCCCTTCCTCGTTCCCAAATCAACAACAATAACACCAATTTCACTTTTCCTAGACCTCCACCTCTCCTTCAACGGCCTCCATCGTTCCTTTCCAAACGCTACAACAATGCTAACACTCCTCCCAATTGCATCAACCACGTCTCAACCGCACCATTTTCCCCTGTTTCAAGAGACTCCTATACTTCCTTTCTAACATTGCCTTACACTTCCCCAACCGCTCAAACCTCTACTTACCACAACACTAATTACAAATACTCCACCTCAACTTCATTCCCTTCTCATTCTTCTTACCCTGCAGTAACTTCTTCCCCAAGCTTTCTTCACTCCCATTACTCTCCCTCTTCCACCTCCTTTCATACCAACCCTGTTTACTCCATGAAACAAGAGCTCCCTTCAAACCAGATCCTCCAAACAGAGACCTTCAATAATGTCAACAAGTTCTCCGACAATGAGAGACAAAATTATAACGTTAACACCTCCGGTGTTCGCAGAAGTAGTAGCTGCAGCCTCTTAGAGGATGTCCTTGAGGAGGTCGAAGCTTTATCTGGTAGAGGAAGAGGCCGACCTCCAAAACGAAGACAACTGACAGCTTCTCCTCCGAATCACAACAACAACAACAATACCAACAATGATAACTTCTTCTCAGTCACTTTCGGACATTATGATTCTTCTAACAACATATGTTCTTTACAAGGTAAACTAAATACCGCTCAAAACGCTTCCAATCTAAACTATACTTCCGTCAAGGAAAAGTTGTAATTGCTTATGACTAAAACGCAGATATGAAATCGAAGGAAGAGGAATCTCTTCAAATGAACACAATGCAAGAAGACATAGCTAAGCTTCTAGATTGGGGAAGTGATAGTGGAGATATCTCTAATGGCCAATCATCTGTTGTCACTGATGACAATCTTGTTCTTGATGTTCATCATTTAGCTTCACTATTTCCTGCTGATTCTACAGCCGCTGCAACCGCAACAAACAATGAACACAACAACAATACTAACAATAATAGCTCCTGGGATGATTTGCACGGATTAAACTAGAAAAAGTGTGAAAAAAAATTACAAACTAAGATCAAGAATGAGCGTAAGAACAGAGTTTTTGATCTTTGATTGTGTTGTATCACTCTTTTTTTTTCTTTAACTTATATTTGTTGCAAATCTTATGTTCACTATACAATGCTATTTGATTACATACTTAATTTTGTGATTATGGGTACGTTTATGTTTTGTTCTTCAAACTCTTAGCTCACTATGAAAGATTTCATCTTGTTCTTTTAAAACAAACAAAGACTAGGCAAAATAGAAAACAATACTTGTAAGTTGTAAGTTGTAACTAGGATCCGGACCTGGATCCGAACTGGTTGCTTAATTCCGGATCTGGATCTGAATATAGATCCAGTTCTGCATTACTGGATTTCAGTATTTGCGTTAATTGTGAAGCGACTCAAACTCACATAGATTATAAATTTTATTGGATAGGTTTGACTTGCCCATTTATTTTATATGTTAAGTTGTAGATACCCAAACCCGAATTTATTAAATCTATTGGTACCCATAGGGCCATATATATAAATTATATACTAAACAAAATAATAAAAATAAAAGTAATTTTTGAAGAACCATAGATTCTAATTATTTATATTTTTCATATATATAGCAAGTGGTCTTTAGTCTAGTGGCAGGGGTAAGTCCACTAAATGGCAGACGCACTTACACATCTCAGGATCGAGTCCCACCGCCTGCACTATGCAGGAACTTGGCTACTGGGCCGGCCAGTTGTGGCCCAATATTGTTGACAAAAAAAAATATTTTTCATATATATATATATGGAAGGATATGTGGTCTAGTGGTAATGGTCCCTTTACAAATTCTCGGGCACCCAGATTTGAGTCTTTTTAGATGCAAGGAAAAGGAATAAAAAAGATTTTAAGATATGAGTTTTGGCTATGGATTGGACCTTGTCGATCCAATTATAGTAAGGTTGAAAAAAATATATATACATATATATATATATATATTTGTAAAAGGAAAAATATTATTTTTATAAATATTCTACATATTTTTATTTTGTTGTAGTTTCTATATTTATGCAAGTTTATAAAAGGAAAAATTTGGTTTTTTAAATATATATTTTACATATTTAATCTTTTATATTTTATAATGATTAACCTATGGGTAATCCTAATCCAGAATTCTAATAAGTCACCCATTAAATTATAAATCTAAAAGTAGTAATTCATGACCGGTAAAAAATTTCAACTCAATGCATATTTTATATATTATTAGAGAAGTGGTTTCTTCAAAAATATTTATGTGTGGTCATCACATTTAATATTATAGTAGATTACAAATTGCTCTTAACAATAAAATTTAATTTACTTTTATATTTAGATATTTTAATATATTGTTTATTTTGATATGAGATTATTACATGAATTTTCTAAGAAATTATAAAACATCAAAATTAGGCCTGGATATTTGGGTATCCGATTGGGTTCGGATCAGATATTTTGGGTATCTAAAGTTTACCTATATAAGACCCGTTCTAAATTTTTTGTATATTTGGATCGGATTCGGGTATTAAAATTTGGGTTTGGGTCGGGTTCTGTTATTTTAAATCATCCTATTTTGGATTAGGTCCAAATTTTTAAAATTGATTTTTTAATTTATATATTTCTAAAAAATTTAAAAAATTCTTAAAAACACATAATTTATTCAATTTTTTTTAATATTTTAGGTTTTTTAGTTATTTTGATTTTAAATTGACTAGTACATTTAGATTTATATTTATAATTTTGATTATTTACTTACTTAAAAGTATATATATAATATAAATAATTATATATAAATATATTATATATTTCGGGTATTTTGGATATTCGTTCAGGTTTGGGTAGCCGTACTTATATAATATAAAACCCATTCGGATATTTTGCATATTTTGGTTTGATTCGGTTTCAGATATTTCAGGTCGGGTTTGAGTTCGAGTTCAGATATTATGCCCCGCCCTAGTCAAAATTATTTGTCTTTGCTTAGATTTAATAGTTTTTTATAATAGATAATTACATAGTAAAATTATAATTAAAAAATAATTACATATTAAAATTTAATTTATTCTTATAAAAATCAAAAGGTATTAAAATTTAATGCTTTATTTTATTGTCATTTATCTTTTTGTTGATGGAAATAGTTTTATACATTTTTTAAACAAATTCATATATAAAAAATCATAATTTGGTCAATGGGTTATTTTAGAAACCATCATTTTTTCTCTCTTAAATTCTTATAACTTTAACCCTCATACTTTACATAATTTCCAAAATGCCATTACTTTTATAATTTTTTTTAATTTTCAGCACATTGTGCAATTACCAAAATATAAATGGAAACTCAACTATTTACGAAAATGCCATTTTTCTTCAATTTCCCAACCAGCATTACCAACCAAAAACAAAGCTCTAAATGCTTCCCTTTACCTTCATTTTCGGAAATTAAACCTTTTTCTCAACTTCAAACCACTTTCTCTTCTACTTTCTCTTCATTTCTATCCAAAAATCTCTCTAGTTTTTATTTTTCCATCTCAAGATTCTTAAAGCTTACGTTTTTTGGTCTAATTAAGAAGCATAAGTCAAGAGCAAAGGGTTACTTTCACATTCCAAAAGTTTAAATAAGGTAACTATAATCAGAAAACTCCACTCACGATATCTCTTATATTTTTTGGGATTTGTAGAGAGTAGACTTCTGTTGAAGTCTACATAAACCGTAGACTTCAAATGAAGTCTATTAGTCAACGCAAGGGGTTAGTTTTGCAATTGACTTTTTCTGGATTGGACAAGTAGACTTCAAAAGAAGTCTACTAGTTTTTGTTTGGAAAAAAAGGAAATTCCGTAGAAGTCTACTTGTCTATGAGTCAGTTTTGCAATTGACTAAAACTTTGACTTTTGCATAGACTTCAAACAAAGTCTACGTACATTAACGTAGACTTCGAAAGAAGTCTACTGTGTTTAGGGGACCATTTTTGGAGTTGACCAAAATTACTGTTTTTTTGACCATGAAATCTCGAAAATTAATTTTATATAATAGACTTCGAAGTAAGTCTAAAGGAAATGTGTAGACTTCAAAGGAAGTCTATCATAAAAAACACAGAAATGGGTCCCGCACAAGGGGACCACTTATTATATTTGTGAAAAAATAATTAATAAAACATTGTAGACTTCTTCTGAAGTCTACAAAGAAATGAGAGAAGACTGCAATTGAAGTCTACAGCGCGTAGACTTCCGATGTAGTCTACTGGTTTAAAAGTCAAAGTTAGTCAATTGCAAAATTAACCTCTATTTCATTGTGTAGACTTCCGAAGAAGTCTACGCTTTCACAATGAGACTTCTACTTTTAAAGAACCAGCATAGACTTCAGGTGAAGTCTACGTATAAAATTAAACATCCAGCGCAATTGCTAAAATGACCTCCAAAAAAGTAGACTTTTTTTGAAGTCTACTCCCTAAAAGTCAACAAAAAGTCAATTGCAAAATTAAACTCTGTAGACTTCCCTTGAAGTCTACATTTTGTTAAGTAGACTTTCTTTGTTGTCTACTCTTTTCTGAAGTAGACTTCAGGTGAAGTCTGTAAATGCTATGTTTTGAAAATTGAATTTTTTGTGGATAATAATGATATCGTAAGCTATTTATATGGTTTTAATAATGTTTATATGATATTTTGTAGGGACAATGGTACAACTACCTGTTGTTTATGGAAAGTGGGTCATGAAAGACTTGTGTTGGTATTTCGAGGTTGACAATTGCAAAGGAGGAAGAATTTTATTTATCGAGGATGGGTGTACACATGGCGAACTTCTTGAAATGGTACAAGATGATTACGATATAGATGCGGAAACTATAGAGTTAACATATTCACTTCCAGCTTCAATGTTGCAAGAAATGCCACCTAATACACCTCCAATGCATGTCAGAAATGATAGACAAGTGAGAAACTTGATTGAGTTATGTAAGCTGCATGTTGTACGTTTGTGTGTTACTTGTGGTTTTCAAGTGAGTTCAGATGAAGCAGATAAGTGTGCCACAGAATCAGAGGATGGTGAACAGCNAATGGTGAAGAGCACTACAAAAACAAAAACCGGGATGAAGATCCTTTAGAAGATTACATGGAACAGGAGGTTATTGGTGAACCCATGGACGGTGGAGATTACAGCCAATATGGGAAAGTAAAAGACAAAGATGAAGATGAAAATCAAATGCATATCGGGAACTTGAATCGTGTTGAGGAAGATGCCCTATCCCAAGACATATATGTTGGTCGGAGTTTTGCTAGCAAAGAGGAGTTAATATCAGCCTTGCGAGTAAAGAGTATACTTTTAAAATTTAACTTCCGTGCAGCAAAGTCATCGAAAGAACTTTTTGTGGCAAAATGTTGTGTTCCTCAGTGTAGGTGGATGGTTAGAGCGATTGTGAGGGAAGCAAGGAAAACTTTTTGGGTTACAATCTATAAGAATCTTCACACATGTTCAGTTGGAGACCGTTATGCTAACTTTAGACGCCATTCAACAAAACACATTGGTAAATTATTTGTGGATAGTTTTGGAACAATTGATGGAATCACGCCAAGGCATATCAAAGAGTCAATGAAGCATATGTATGGTCTAAGTTTGGGTTACACTACTTCGTACCGATCATTGATTTATGCCCAACAATTGGTCCGTGGGACAGCAGAAGATGGTTATGGTAGCTTGCCTTCTTATTTGCATTTAATTAAGGAAGCGAATCCGGGAACCGTTACAGGGCTTGAACTTGATGATCAAAATAGATTTAAATATCTTTTTATTTTGTTTGGTGCATCTATAGCCGGGTTTAATTTTCTTAGAAGAGTGATTGTGGTTGATGGATGTCATCTAACTGGGAAATATGGTGGAGTTATGCCAGTAGCAACGGCTCAAGATGGTAATTTCTAGATATTTCCAATGGCATTTGGTATTGTAGACACAGAGAATGATGCTTCATGGGAATGGTTTC
>OVBA01000781.1:0-55810 GCA_900406435.1 Lepidium aucheri
TGTGAATTCGTCGTAAAATTACCAACGAATTCACATCGCTTAGTTTACAACAATTTTACAACGATGCTTGTAAAGTTTATAACGATATATTAACGTACGTTTTACGACAAAATTACAACGATTACACGCGCTTGCAAAATTACCAACGCTTTTACAATGAAAGTGTTATTACGACGATCAGTTTACAACGAATTAGGATACCCCATCTACATAGCATATGCAACTTTACTGCCAGATATTCAAACCCTGATCTTTTAAGATATCAAGTACCTAACATATAACATTTCTTTTAGGTTTCAACAAAAATATTAAAATTGAGTGACTAATAGAATAGTTCTGAAATCTAACTCTTTAGAAAACTTTGACTGATAAATTGTACTTAAATAAACCAAAATAGTTAAACCCTTTGTTGAAGGGACAAATAATATATTGAAATTTCATGGTTAATGAGAGTTTTATGTTGAGCAAAAGAAGAGTTCTAAATCCTTCTAATCAAAAATATATATGACACTATAACTAAAATTTGGTGGCTCAATTAACTTGCACACAATCAACAATTGTCAAATAATTCTTTTTTCAATAACTAGAGAAACAAGACCCGATAAAGAAGAATTAAATCATATATACTAAAAATATAACTGAAACATTTTAACTTATAGACTGAAAATAAGTCGATGTCACATGACAATTTAAAAGAATCCAAAGTGTTATTATCAATGACAACAATTCAATTAAGTACCTTTAAGTTGTCTTCGAATTCCACCTTCATATAAATATAAAACCATATATGTATAGGCCCATAAGAAGAGCCTCACACTCGGGCATTAGGGGACTTGAAAAACAAGCTCTCATGAAGCTTACCTTGCACAAAAGAATCACACATAATTAAGTCGCAGGTACGCATTTGCTCGTACATCCAACAAGTAAGATCGATTGTAGTTTAAACCTGCTTACAATATTGAATTATATATGTACATATCCTATGTATATTAGTATATTGAACCACACTCATCAAATAAAATAAATCAAATTCATGAAAAATGAGACGAATGAACGAGTCCCCATGCACGCAGCAGCATTGTCCAAAAGATCACTTAGCTTGTTTTTATAGTACTATATAATTGGGTCACGTACCTTCTTTATTTTATTATCAAAACCAAATTAGATCATAGGTACAAAACAAAATTAATAATACACACACAACTTGTTACTATTAAATTCTCACACACAAAAAAATAAATAAAGAAGGTCGTGCTTAGCACGATTCAGTATATCTACAAAGAAAGATGAGAGAGTCAACTTACGCAATTGCAAGGTTGTCATTATTACTGTTTCCTTTTGTTTTGTTTATTTTTTGTTTTTTTTTTTTATATTAGGACCAAACTAACCGGACCATTAGCCAAATTACTATATAATAAAGGTGGTGAGATTTGATTTTGAATGTATAAGTGCAACCATATTTAATAGATTTACCACCTGTCACTAGATTAAGTGCAGTTGCTGTTTCCTTTGTTCTTCTAATTACAAAATCAAATTTTATAAAAGTTTATGATTTATACAAGTAATAATGTCTTAAAATGCAATGAAGTAGCTTAGAGTAAGTAGTTTATATAGAAATAATTAGTGATAAATTTCATTATAATGTAGTTTGAGAAATGGTTTTGGAGAAAGAGAAGAAGTCAAAAGAGGGAAATATTTCCCTCCAAAGAAGAAAAGAAGGATGATGACGTGTACAAGTGCTGCATAAAAGCAGGCTTCCTTTTTTTTAGCCCAATTTTTTCGCACCTCTTCCCTCCTTCAAACACATTCAATCTAATCTCTTACCATTATTTCTCATTTCTCTCACCCTAAAATACCAATTCGGTAAATTCTTTTTTTTTTTAAATTAATTAATAGATTATTAATTATCATCATCATCATCTTCATCCATCCCCCCTACATCAAGGTTTGTTTCTGGGATTCATGAATCTTCTGTGATCTTATTGTCTTTTCCTTTGCGAATTTGATCCCACATTGTTCTCTCTCTTGGATTTAGTGCCGTACGTCAATGGCGTGAACCGAGTTATGGCTAACAAAAACGCAGATTCTTCTTCACAGCCTCCTCAGGTGCAACCACAACAGCCACAACAACAACAACAACAACAACAAAACCAGCAGCAACCGCAGCTTAGTTCTCATGAAGAAGATCAGGAACATCATGTGCATCTCTCTCTCTCTTCCATTTCGAATATTCTTCTTTCTTCTAATGCTTTCCGATATTGCTCAATTTTTCTCGGTCAGAATATAAATTTGTATTTGTTTTTCTTCGCCGATCTTAGGGTGACACCTGTAGTATTCCACCTGCGCAGTCTGGAAATGCAGACACGCGTTCCCGTGCTGGCAACACGGTATATGATTTATACTCTGATTGCGCCTTTATTAATTTTCTGACGAGATTGATTTTGATCGGAATTGCCACTGTAATGGGACTCAATGGTGTGATGCTAGTTCTGAGTCTCATTCTCGATCGTAATTCTTTGAGTATTTGGTTATATGCTACCTGTTTTTCTGTCTTCTTCATCGCGATGATGAGCATTCAAATAATAGCTAGGCTTGTGCTTGTTTCCTGATGAGCAAATTACATTCCGATTACGAAACTCGGTACATGCTTCGATGGAATCGGGTTTTCTTTTTGGCATCATTAACATACGCCTTGGCCCTTGAGTTATGCACTTTAACGTTAAATCTAACACTTGATTTTAATGAAAACACAACAGTTTAGTTTCTGTTTTAACACACAAAGCAGACCGTATCTATTTGCATTTGCACTTTCATTAACGAAAGATGTTTTTTAATAGAAGCTAAGATGTTGTGATTTCCTTTGAATGCAAACACAATATCCAATGGTGTCAATGCTTATACACAGAGATCCTGTGACTTTGTGTATGTTGTTGATTTTCATATTGGAGATCTCTGACTCTTATGATTTTGTTTATGTCGTCTCCAATTACTTTGTAGGTTTTCAAGAGTGGACCACTATCTATTTCATCAAAAGGTATCTTTTATTCTTAGGATGATATAACTTTAATGAGTATAAATTCCTTCTTAGGATGAGATGCTTTCTTCTTTCTTACTGGGGATAACTGTTACTGGCAGTTAATAAGGACATATCTCACGTGAAGTGGGTTTGTAGGCTGCATTTTGTGGGTTGAACCTAGATGTGATACATTTATACAGTACAACTAAGCACTTGACTAACATGTGGTCGGTAGCTATCTCTCAAAATTGCCTCTCACCACCTTTTGTTTCATCTAATACAGGGATTGGGTGGACATCATGGAAGAAAAGATGGTTTATTTTAACTCGCACGTCACTGGTTTTCTTTCGAAGTGACCCGGTAAGCATTCATATTCTGATGAATGGTGCTTTGAAATGTTATTTCTTGTGTACTTTCTAGAGCAGCAAAGGTCTTCTATAATATTTCTATAATTATGAGATTGCATCCAACACTTTCTTTATATTTTTGAGTACTTGAGTCACATGGGCATTTGACGCTAGGATAGAGCTCCAAGTTATAAGAGCAAGAAATTTTTTACTGGATAATGGAAGATGTAAAGAGCGTCTAGCCATTAGATTTCTAGCTTATGTTATTTAAATCCGGGAGAAAGTACATTTAAATGAATAAACACATTTGCTTTGAAGAAATTTGTGAAAATCCTATATTAGATACAAGACATGAAACAGTTATTACAGAGGTAAGTATCTCATGTTTTTCTGCTTTATTTTACAGAGCGCAGTCCAACAGAAGGGCAGTGAGGTCAATTTGACCCTTGGGGGAATTGATCTCAACAATTCAGGCAGGTTGGCTTATTTGTTTGAATCATTAAATCTTTTTCTTTATATGATTGAATAGCCTCTAACCGATGTATTATGCTTTTATCTGGTTTGGTGTTACTGACATCGTATAACTTCGGACTATATTTTAGTGTGGTTGTTAAGGCAGATAAAAAGCTGTTGACTGTTCTCTTCCCCGATGGTCGTGATGGACGCGCCTTTACCCTCAAGGTTTTCTCAAAACTTTTGTTTCCGTTGTTGGTCTCCTTAATCTTATTATTATCAGTTGCATCCACCTCATCTTGCATTCTATTTTACACTCTGAAATTTTATATAGAATTCTTTCTTCTTCATCTTATAACCATTTCTTTGATTTCTCTTAGCTACAATAAGTACTACACACCGAAATCCAACCGTGCTCCCCATGAAACTGTTCTTTTGATTTAGTAAAACCTTTCTTCGTTGTGGATTAAATTAACTAACTATTAAGAAACTTAGAGGAATTCTATCAACTAAGGCTGTGTTGATCTTATATGTGCTCTTATCGTAATCATCTCTTTGGCATAACATTTTAGGTTGAAATGTAAATTCAAATTTCAACTTTGAAAGATTGTTTTGGCCTAATTATTGTATCGTTCAAGGACAGATGCAATGATGGATAAACTTTGATCTTATATGATGTTATATTTTTGCAGGCTGACACTATGGAGGATCTATACGAGTGGAAATCTGCTCTCGAAAACGCTTTGACACAAGCCCCTAGTGCTTCCCATGTTATGGGTCAGAATGGTATTTTCAGGAATGATCATGCAGATGCTCCTGCTGGTGTTGATGAAAAGAGTATGTTTGTCACCTTTTCAATGGTTTTAGTCTTTAGATACTGATGTATAACAAGAACTGTCTCAAGTACTGTAAGTCTTCAAAGTTTCTTTCTTTACAGAAAACAAATAAGGTATCATGTTAACATGCTTCGTCTGGTCTTTAAGGCTGACCAGTGTGTGATGAAAGGCTTACACGAATATGGGCATTTTTTAGATAACCGGTGACATTACCAAAATTAGTTTTCCTTTCCGTTCATTAAACTATGATGTATTCTTCATTCTTACAGAAGATGAGACACCAGCAAAATCAACCGTCCTTGGAAGACCTGTATTACTTGCTCTAGAAGATGTTGATGGAGCTCCATCTTTCTTGGAAAAGGCCCTTAGATTTGTTGAAGATCATGGTATTAGTTGCAGGCTTTAACTTTAAGCTTGATTTCCTGCTTTCTTTTTCTCACCCTGAGCTGAAAAAGACAACAATCTTTTGCAGGAGTCAGGATAGAAGGGATCTTGAGACAAGCTGCAGATGTTGATGATGTTGAACGCCGGATTCGCGAATATGAGCAAGGTTTGAGTTTCTCTGTATATGTACACGATTACCTGTATTTATTCTTCTGTCCTTTATTCTTGCTTTGTGAAAAGTATTGATACGTAGTGACTTGGTTCAGGGAAAAATGAGTTCACTCCTGGGGAAGATGCTCATATTATTGCTGATTGTCTTAAGGTACCTACTATAATCCACTACAATGCGGAGATAACCTTTCACTCTCAAGCCTTTCTAACTGTAGCCATAAATGTGCAGTATTTTCTTAGAGAGTTGCCTTCCTCTCCGGTACCTGCATCTTGTTGCAACGCGCTTCTGGAAGCTTGCCGTAAGTTTATCATTCTCTCTTTTTTTTTTTTTTTTTTCAATTGTGTGAGTGTCATTCTTTGCTGCTTCATCAGAGCTAGATATCACTGTTTTCCAGTTAGTAAATATCTTTCTTGGGGTGTACTGTGATCATTACATTGCTTCCCCTAAAGGACGATCACATTTCTCAAAGTTAAAGCTGGCTGGAAATCACTTTTTGGACATATAGATCCCCTTTGTGGTATTTATATTTTCTTTAGTTTTGTACAAATGGCATATTATTAGAAATTATTGAGAACTTAGTCAGCATTGAGAAATCGTGATCATAAACTTGCGCGAGATTTAAGTCTCCATCAGGTACCTGTTAACTAAGCCCTTTCTTGTTTTATAACAAATGATGAGAGGAATGAAGCTTTAAACATATATGTTTCAGTTTTTCCTAACTTCTTTCTGGATGATTTACTTTATTGACATCTGAGCATGTTCATATATGCTATAAAAATGGATTCTGTTCGCCTCTTTTCCTTGCAGCATTTTTTTTCCTTTCCTGACGCGTAACTTTTTCAGGTACTGACCGTGGCAATAGAGTCAATGCTATGCGGGCAGCAATCTGTGAATCATTTCCTGAACCTAATCGTCGCCTATTGCAAAGGTAGTTTCTTTTCTGTTTCCACGTTTAGCTTACAAGGGTTTAGAAACCAATCTGTTTATGAGAGCATAATAAGTACAGCATTCCCTTTGATTTTGCTACTTACTTTTCTACAAGATATATGTGCCAAACCACCAGTCGTAGAACTCCTCAAACCCTCTAGAGCCTTGCACTTCCAATTTATCTTACATGTATATTGAGTTTAATAACTTTTGTTGTTAAATTTTGTTTGTTTGTGCTTTGGCAAGAATCCTGATGATGATGCAGACTATAGCCTCTAACAAAAATGTGAACCGGATGAACACAAATGCCGTGGCAGCTTGTATGGCCCCTTTACTTCTTCGTCCTCTTCTGGCTGGTGACTGTGAAATTGAAAATGATTTCGACGTCGGTGGTGATGGCTCTATGCAACTTCTGCAAGCAGCTGCTGCGGCGAATCATGCCCAGGCTATTGTGATAACTTTATTAGAAGAGTATGACAGTATATTTGGAGTAAGAGTTTACTTCTCTCTCCTCTCTGTCTATAAGGGTCTTCTTAGTCAAATAATCATGATTAATGAAGTGGTTACCATTCAGCATAGTAATCCACTCTTTATTGCAGTAGTATATGCCAACTTCGGTTCTTATCATAGATGTACCTCTGTGCTTATGTCCAGACACTGACTTCTAGCTACGTAAATGGTCTATGTCTGCAGGAAGGTAGCTTGTCGCCCGGTTTGTACAGTGACTCAGAAGAGAGTGGTAGTGGGACGGAGGAGGGAACTGATGATGAAGAGTATGATGATGATGACGATGATGGCTCACAGGGATCTGATGACTACACAGATGAGGAAGAGGACGTGGACAATGAATCTAATGGATCATACAGTGAAAGTGCCGCCTCAGACGAAAATTATGCGGATAGCATAGATCCTGATGACCATGAGGCACGGTCCTATACAAACCTTCATTATTTAATCCATTTATCGGAAATAAAAATATTATAACTGAGAATTACATATTTGGATTCTAGAATGTCATTCAAAGTTTGGATTGATTCCTTAGTCCTCACTCCTCATTCTTTTTCACTTGAAGATTTTCTTTGCAAGAACACAGAAATTATTTTTGCTCATATAATTATTTTCTGCAGATAGATGATAAACTAAGCGTTGATACAAAGACCCCGAAAAGAAGCAAGGAGCCTACGAGGCTTTCATCCGGCTCCGGACTATGTTCACTACCACGGCACCATGACGGAAAAAAGGATGAGCATACCGTGGTCAAAGGTGCTGATAACACGGAGATAAAGGCTGTTGTAGATGCCTGCACAACTGAGGATAGGAATTCATCAACATCATCTGGCACTAAGAAACCGTCAATATCATCCGAGGCAGCAGAAGGAAGTAAACGAAACTGGGGCCGTACCCCTGTATGTTCCTTTTTCTTCTGCCTTTATTACCCGAGGGCCCAGCTCTTTATGTACTTTTTTCTATTCCGCGAGTATTAAGACGTTTAGTAAAAGTTTGGTTTTTTATGTGCTCAGGGGAAGAAAAACCTGTCGATGGAATCTATTGATTACTCACTGGAAGTGGATGAGGACGAGTAAGTATCATCATCTCTACAAATGATGTATATCTTTATTTGTCTTACAAAACTTTATATTTGTTTGGACGAGAACTAATGTGGTCTATATGGATATTTCATCTGACAATGCTATTATTCGGCAGTTCTGACATTGAGAGACTTGAGTCAACCAAATTGGAGCTGCAAAACAAAATTACAGAAGAGGTCACTATAAATGCTTCAGTATTTTGCTTTCGCCAACTCGTTGGGTTATACAAGTGGTGGTTTTAACGAGTATGTGACCTGTAACAACCTCCATTTTTGGTAGAACAGGTTAAAAGCAATGAAGTTCTACAGGCTAGTTTGGAACGACGGAAGAAGGCTTTGTACGCACGGCGCCAAGCTCTAGAGGAAGAAGTAAGTGTAAAATAAAACCATTTTGTAGCTGTGTGAAGTTTGTTATTATTGAATGAATGAATGTTTACATTTAGTTATATGAATGTGCTTTACCTTCCTCTAGGTGGGAAGACTACAAGAACAGTTGCAGCAGGAGAGAGACAGGAAATTGGCTCTGGAAACAGGACTGAACATGTCAAAAGGGAATCAAACTATTCCAGAAACAATTGATGAAAAGGTCGCTCCTCTTCCGTTTCTTCTAGCAACTAGTTGAATTTTGTCTAGTTAGAAGTACGTTTATCTAACTTGTAAGACATGTTTACAGTTGAAGAAAGATCTGCAAGACGTAGCACAGGCGGAGGCTGATATTGCTAACTTGGAGCATAAGGTTGATGATCTTGAAAATAGACTTGGTCAACAAGACGTAAAAGCCTCTGGTTCTACGCATGCTGCAAGCAAAGAATCTCGGAAAACTCCAGAACACAATGCAAAGATGTAAGGATTCATCAACAGATCACATTTAACCTCACAGCCTATGCTTTTAGATCATAGCAAAACTAAGTACTAGTTTTGTTACAACTTTGTCACACAGGAAGGAGAAACAAAAAGATACCGAATCAGGCTCTACCCACGGTTCCGAAAGGTCAATGTCCAAGGTAACACTCAGTGTAAACATCTGATACACGTCTATCAAGTCTGTATTTTCAGGATATTAACTACAGATGGGTAACATTTTGCAGGATGGGCAAGGGGTTGCAAGAGAAAATGAGACGGAGAAGCAACAGGATTCACGGAGCAAAAGCTCGCAACAAGAAATCCCACGTGGAAACTCAAAGCTGGCGGGCATGTCTAAGAGATCCGGCTCAAAGGGAGAGGTAAGTTTCATACTGAAACAACACAACCCACCACTAAAATTGCATAACTAGAAGCTGAATGCAAAAAACAGGGAAGCACAACAACTTCAGCACTTTCAAAATTGACAATGCGACTCAACTTTTTGAAGGAGAGACGGAGTCAGATCGCAAACGAGCTCCAGAACATGGACAAAGGAAAAAGTCCAGGGCAAGCCAGTCCATCTTCGGGCCTAAACCGTGTATCAGAAGAAACTGGAAAAGGAACAGGGTCGAACCAAGATACATCTGGAGATAGCAGCAAAATCCAGAGCCCACATGTTCTTGACAGAGGAAGATCCGAGAACGGAGGAGGAGACAGAGGCAGAGGATCATCTGGAGGAAGCCATCCCAACACTACACCCAGAACCTTTTCCAGATGATACTCTGTATTAACCTCTTCCCCACATGTACAGCCGCCATTTTTAACTACAGGTCCTCCACTTATGCTTATTCTTTTCTACCCGACAACAGATAATTTCATTCTTTAGTCTCTCTCATTCTGCTTCACCTATTTTTTTGGAGACCAAATAAACTACTCTTGATTTTTTTATGTGTGTTTAACTGTGCGTTGGATCTGTTATTAGTACAGAGACATTTATTGATCAGTATAGAACAAAGATTGAATTGTATTTAACAACAACAAAAATATAATGGATTCCTCTTTCTCTTTTGTTTCAAAAAAATGAATTAATTAAGTCCCCCTAGTTTTCCTTAGTCGTCATCATAAATAAAAAGAATAGATCAAAAATCCCGAAGCAGCTTCCTGACTTGCTCCAACGTAACGAAGAGAACAACAGTAAAAGGTCCTTGCCTACAAACCGTAGGAATAAATCCTTTATAAAGAGCCATTGCTCCCTCTGCTCTAACAGTCTTAACCGCACAATCCCACGCGCCAGTGTACGGAACCTCTCCACCACGCGCCTCCACCTTCATATTCATCACTCTCGTCTTTATCACATCCACCGGATTTGACGCAACTGCCGCAACAAACCCCGCCGCGAAACTCGCCGCCACGTGAGTCCCCAGACCATCCTTCATCACATTACTCTCCAGTATTCCTTCCTTGATCTGATCGTACGACGCAAGCTGAGCCGCCGTAACTATCATCGCTCTGTTAATCGTTAGTGCCGATCCACGCCACAAGCTCCCTACGCCTTCACTCTTCGCCATTCTTGTGATTGCGTCTCCTACTCCTACGTAATTACGACGCTGTGACAGAGGAAGCCTCCCGTCCGCTTGCATTCTAACCATCGCTACGTCGGCTGGATTTCCGACAGCGGCACCGATTCCGCCGGCAACTAGACCCGCACCGATCTTTCGAGTCAGATTAAGCTTACCTGACTCGGGGTCAGACCATTTGTTCTTTAGCACTTCGTAGAGACCCATCCTGGTGGTAGAATAGAGAGTCTGTCGGAGAAGTGTGGCGGAGACGCCGGAGAATAACGCGAGGGCGCCTTCCGTCTTGACGATATTAAATCCGAGGGAAATCGGTCCTACTTTAGGAACCGAAGAGGTAGTGGTCGTGGCCATAAAAGCTGCGGGAGAATTAGGGAAAGCGAGAGCTGGACGAAGGACATTGACGGTGGTGGAGGAAGGAGTTTCCCCATGGAGCTGGAGACGAACTTTGATGAGATCGAGAGGGTGAGTGGAGCAACCGGCGATTACAGAGGCAATGCCACCTTCAACAAAGCTTTTAACACCCATTGTTATGAAATTGGAAGAAAGAAAAAAGGAATTAAGATGTGTGTTGAAGGTGAAGAAGAGAGAAAGACAAGTATTTGTAGCATGAGTTTCTGACGCGGTTTTGTATGTAAAAGTTGACGACTGCTTTAAGCAAGTGAGAGAGTGGTCTAATCATAAAACGTGAAACCCTAATTTGAATTGAAAATGAAGTCAACCTCGCCGGTGAGAAGCTAGTCAAAGTTAGTTACTATACAGACGTGTGAATGAGTGAGTCAGAGACGGCCCATAGTTCTCTCTATTGGGCTTGTACGAGTATGGTAAATTGGGCCTCTAGAAAAACTTAAAAAATATATCGTCGCCTGAGAGATTCGAACTCTCGCGGGGGAACCCCATGTACTTAGCAGGCACACGCCTTAACCACTCGGCCAAAACGACTTCTTGTTTGACGCTTGTGATATGATCAAATTCTCTATTAAAATTTAAAGAGTGGACCTACCAGAATCAAAGTTTCGTTCTTATTACGTTAGTTTATTTTCTAAAATTATTTGTTTTGTAAATTAGTTTCATTCAAAATTATTAGATTAGTTTATTTGATATAGTTTTCTTTAGCAACTTATAACTTATATAAAACTTCGAAACCAAGAATACAGTAAAATATTTATATAAGAACATACTGTCGGCAGATTTTGACTTTACAAGCTAACCAATCAGCCTTCCTATTGAGAGATCTGCGGACCTACTGCAAAAAAAAGAAAGAGAAGCGTCTGCTAAGTCTGTCGAACTCCGGTAGGTTTTGTGAGAATGCTGGCCAATCTTTCGGAGACAACATCATCTTCAGAATCTCTGAATAGTTCGTAACGCAAGTAACTTCTTCTAATCCCAAACCTAGGAAGGATTTCATGGCCCAGAGAACTACCTCAAACTCTCTGTGCAAATGTGATAGACAACGAGAAACTTTTTGCACCCATGCAAGCTCCATCCATCGAGTATAGGAAGCAATACCACCCTAAACCTGAAAAATACAATCCATCAATAAAACATCTATTGTTGGGTTTGATCACAAAACTAATATGGGCTAATTTATGTTTAGGAAAAGCCCATGTCGATCTTAATCGAACCATGAATCCATCAGGTTAATAAAATTAACATTGACAATGTATTATATACGGTATTAGACGTATAAATACATTAGGGAAAATTCAGAAGATACAGAAATAAAAAGATATTGAGTAGTTTGAATGAAGACGGTCGTTATTAGTTGCTCAAATCTATTGAAGAATCACAATTAATTCTTCATCTTCTTCAAGCTAAGTATCGATATCTTCTTCCTTGGTTTTTCTCCTAGAAATTTTCATCTTTCTCTGTAACAATAGCTCAATCGATTTGTGCTAATTGATTGAGTACTCATGGTTAAAGTTCTAGAAAATTTCTCACTTGAATCTTGCACCAGTTAGTGAGTCTAATTATTTAAGCTCAGAAGAAACTTTTTCGCCTGTGTATCTTTTTTGTTTCCGTTTACTGGTTTGAAAAGATTCATCTCACATCATTTTCTTCATCAATCGCGAGCTCCAACAATCTTAAATAATTACTAAATCGGAGGATCAACGACGAAGAATGGAATGGTTCCCGATTATCCAAGCTTCAGCCTTTCACCGACTCCAATTATAGAAAGTGGTCAGAGGAGCTACTCTTCTTTTTCCAAGAAACAGGACTCGAATATGTTCTCTCTGAAGACGTAGATACAAAAAGAGGTGACGATGTGTCGGGAAAAGATGCGATTCAATCAAAGAGAGATCAAAAGGATGAACCAGTTGCTAATAAAGAAGTCATGAAGATATAGAAGAAAGATGGAACCTGTGAAGAGCATAATAGAACCTACAGAGGACATATTATACAACATCTATCTGAGAAGCTCTTCGATATCTACGTAAGCTATGATTTTACGATGGATATCTGGATTAATCTCAAAAAGAAGTATGGAGGTGAAGATGAAGGAAAGAAGCAATATATTACCTCTCAATGTACTTGCTTCAAGATTCAAGAAAACATGCCGATTCTCGATCAGCTTCATGACTATGAAGCCATTGTTTCTAGAATCCAAGCAGAAGGAATGCCTATCGATGATTACCTTGCAGCTTTTGTCCTGATTGATAAGTTACCTGACTCTTGGAGTACATATTGCTCAAAACTCAAACATGAGAAGAGGAAGATGAGTCTTGATGAGCTTATCTCGGATATAATGATCGAAGATGCAAACAAAATGTATCAAGGTATAAACTTTGAACCTAATTCTTACAAGTCTGATGCTAATCTTGTAGAAAGTTCACCTGGTAATGGAAAGGGAAACTAGAAAGGAAAAAAGAAGAACAAAGGAAACAAAATCACATAGAAGAAGTTTGTAGAGTCAAGAAGAAAATAAAGTGTTGGAACTCTGAAAAACGTGGTCACAAAAAGCATGAATGCAAGCTGCCTCCAAAACCAAAGGAAGAATCACAGGCTCATTTGACATAAAATATAGTGTTGTGGTTACTGAAGTTTATTGCTGCCACGGACAAAGTGGAATGGATTGTAGATTCATGATCTACATGGCATATTTGTAACGAGAAGTTTATGTTCAAGAAAATGGAAGACAATGGAAGTAACACACTCTACTAGGAGATGCTAGAGCATTGAAGGAATTGGAGAAGTTGAATTGAAGATGTCATATGGGAGATCTCTTACTTTGAATAAAACTCTTTTTGTGCCTGATATGCGTAGGAACTTCATTTCTAGTGCATTGCTAATGAATGATGGTGTAAAAAAAATCATAGAAAGTAGAATGTTAGTCTTGTCTAAGAATGGGAATTATGTGGGTAAAGCTTTCAGTTGTAACCTCTTTGTATTGGAAACCGACAATATGAATAAAGTGATTGATTTTGCTTACATAGTTTGAGCTTTGATTTATGGCATAGTAGACTTGGTCACTTGAATGCTAAATCTGTTAAAAGACTAAAATAAGCAAATCTGATTCATGGTTCCATCGACTCCAATATATTGAGATGTGAAGTCTGTGTGGAAGCTAAACATACTAGACTACCTTTCAGAAATCCAATCTCATGTTCAACTACTGTTCTAGAGTTAATTCATTCAAACATAGATGATTCTAAGAGCACATCAAGTAAAGGTGGGAAGAATTTCTACATCACTTTTGTTGATAATTTTTCCAGATATACTCGTGTATTCTTATTGAAATCAAAGGATGAAGGTTTTGACTTTTTGTCCAGTTAAAAATGAAGTAGAAAAACAATTGGACAGGAAAACTAAGAGATTGAGATCAGAGAGAGGGGGTGAATATATGTGTGATAAGTTTAGAAGCTTTTGTATTGATGAAGGTATAATTCATGAAACATCAGCACCCTATTCTTTGTAGTAGAATGGAATCAGAGAAAGAAAGAATAGAATACTCAAGAAAATGATGAATGCAATGCTTTTGAGTTCAGGGTTAAGTGATCTATTGAGGGGGGGGAGCAGTTCTCACGGCTTGTCACATTCTTAATCGTGTACCACACAAAAGAATCATAGGAACTCCATATCAACAATGGAAATGTTTCCCACCAAACCTGAATTACCTTAAAACATGGGGTTGTTTAGCTAAAGTGGGACTGGCAGAGTTTAAAAAAAACAACATAGGATCAAAGATTTTTGATGCAATCTTTGTTGGTTATGCAAGCAATAGTGTTGCATACAAATGTATATCTTTTGACAAAACATCAATGACACTAGCTCACGTTGTAGAATCATGTGACGTGGAGTTCTTTGAAGGAGTTTATCCTTTTAAGAAATATAGTAATCAGTCTACTTCCCCTTCACAGTGTCACTGCCCAGTCATAAAGGAGAAGCTCATAAGTATTAAAAGATACAGATTTCAGAAAAAGTAAGAGAATAAGATTGACAACTGATTTTGGTGCAAATTTTATAACCAACTTTCTCGTAGGAAAAGATGAACTAAGTGAAGAAATTCTATTCACTTTTCTACTTGAAGAAGAACCATTGACATATGCCGAAGCTATAAAATTGGTTGATTCACAGTTTTGGAAAGAAGCAATAGACAGTGAGTATGATTCAATCATTTCTAATCACACGTGGGAAATTGTGGATTTACCAAACATTTGTAAAGCCTTAAAATGAAAATGGATCCTAAAGAAGAAGCTAAAGGCAGATGGAACCATAGATAAATTCAAAGCCAGATTGGTAATTCAAGGTTATTCTAAAAAAACAAGGATTGGATTTCTTTGATACTTATGCTTCTGTTACAAAGATAGCCTCCATAAGAATGCTTATAGCTGTTGCATCGTCTCACAAACTGATAATTCACCAGATGGACGTTAAGACAACATTCTTAAATGGTGATTTAGACGAATAAATTTCTATTATTCAACCAGAAGGGTTTGAGATAGAAGGTCAGGAAAGTAAAGTGTGCAGATTAAAAAAGTTACACTATGGATTAAAACAAGCACCTAAGAAGTGGTTTGAAAAGTTTAGCACAGTTCTGTTCGAGAATGGTTATACATCTAACTCTGAAGATATTTACATTTTCAGTAAGAGTGGTGAATCTTAATATGTGATAATATGTTTGTATGTTTATGACATGTTGATAATAGGAACGAGCTTGTTGATGATGGAAGAAACAAAGATGTTTCTTAGTTCCAAGTTCAGCATGAAAAATCTTAAAGAAATGGATGTGATTTTGGGAATCAAAGTGACAAACACAAAAGAAGGTTTCAGCCTCTCTCAATCACATTATCTAGAGAAGGTTCTAAAGAGGTTTGACTACTGGGACAAACCAGCAGCAAGAACTCCTTATGACAACTCGTTACATTTGAGTAAAAACAGAAGTGAAAGTATTAGACAAAGTGATTATGCAAAGCTTCTTGGGAGTGTGATGTATTTAATAAACTGCACAAGACCGGATATTGTGTATGATGTCACAGAAACATGAGTTGGCTTTTACTGTATCTATACAATGTAAGAATTATATTATGCAAGGAATTAGCAGACTGAGTAGATACACTCAAAGTCCAAACGATGATCAGTGGAAATTTATGGATCATTTGTTAAGATACCTCAAAGGTACACAAAACTGCATGTCTTAATTATAAAGGATCAATGTGTGTGTTAGAGGGATTTTGTTATGCAAATTGGGTAACAAACAATAATGAAATCAACTCTACTAGTGGATCTGTGTTCATACTAGTATGAGGTGATGTTTCATGGAGATCTAGAAAGCAAACCTCCATTGCTAGATCAATGATGAAGTCCGAGTTGATTGCATTGGAACTTGCAGCACAAGAAGCAAATTAGTTAAGAAGTGTGTATGCAAACTTACCAATGGTAAGTAAACCGTGTTCTTCAATACCAATAAGATGTGATTCACAAGCTGCTGTTGGAGTAGTTAAGAACAAGCTATACAATGGAAAGAAAAGGCACATTCGAATGAGACACAAGGTAATTAGAGGTTTAATGGAATCTGGTGTGTTATCAATCGAATTTGTGAGATCACTGAAGAACATTGCAGACCCATTTATCAAAGCTTCATGTGGTCGAATGGTAAATGAAACAGCTACAGAGATGAGTCTGTGAAAGACTTGAGTTTTTTGTGAAAAATCTGAGAAGCTCTTTACTTTTGGAATTTATTCATTTAAACCATAGTTCAAAATGTCAAATCTAGAGAGGATCATGATGATAAACTTGGATAAGTCTAAAAAAATATAAGTTGAATAAATGAAAACTCATGATTATGAGAGATTTGTACTTACAGAGTGTGTAAATAGAAGACACTTCAACTAAACCTACGAAAATCTTACTGATAAGAATCAAGTAGAAGTGTAAATGAATGTGTTAAGGCATTGTTACATGATTAAACAGAATTAACTATGCGGAGTTGTTACATAATTTCATTTATTCAAGTCTTTTAGACATCAGTGGCGTTGTTGGAGATTTTGAAATCAAGTGGAGGATTGTTGGGTTTGATTCAAAAATTAATCTGGGCTAATTTATGTTTAGGAAAAGCCCATGTCGATCTTAATCGAACAATGAATCCATCATCTAAATAAAATCAACAATAATAGTATATTATATACGGTATTAGACGTATAAATACGTTAGGGAAAATTCATAAGATACAGGAAAAAATATATTAAGTAGTTTGGGTGAAGAAGGTCATACTAATTCTTCATCTTTTTCAAGCTAACTTTCAAAATCTTCTTCCTATGTTTTTCTCTCTAAAATTTTCATCTTTCTCTATAAAAATGGCTCAATCGATTTGTGCTAATTGATTGAGTACTTAGGGTTAAAGTTCTAGACAAACTCTCACTTGAATCTTGCACCAATTAGTGAGTTTAGTTGTTTAAGCTCAGAAGAAACTTCTTCGTCCCTGTATCTTTTTCGTTTCCGTTTAGAGGTTTGAAAAGATTCATCTCACATCGTCTTCTTCATCGATCACGAGCTCCAACATACATACCCATTAAACCCATGATCTTTTACCGTAGGGAAAGAAACCTCTTGTCATAGCTTAGATCTCAGCGAATAACTAATTGTTGGGATATTAATTAATTCACTCTCGCATTGGGACTGAGCTTGTAACCAAGCTTCAGCTTCAAACATAGCAATTTGTAATACATCATGGGGATCTCTATCCAGATTAGAGTACACTTTCTCATTCTTTGCTTTTCAAATATTCCATGTATTCATGGGTAGACTTTAAACTCTTCCAAATCCAGAAGATGCCAGAATAGGTAGTCCAAATTTGCAGAAATTGATGAAATAGAAAATAACACGATATCTAAAAGGATATTAGATAAAACCCAAACTTGTAAAATTTGTAAAGGGGTATTAGAATTTATAATTGATATAGTTTTTTCTTATAAACTCTATTTTACTTTTTTTGTAGTGAAGAAGAGAAAATGAAATTTTTGTAAAAATAAAATAAAATTTCCAAGAAATGACTCTTGGGGGGATCGAATATTTGTTTTTGCATCTATTCTTACCTTTGTCCTCTTCTTGCAACTTGGCTAGTAAAATCTTCATTCATTCAACCAATTGGGAGACTGCACACTCTTCCAATTTTCGCCTGAACTCAAATAACAAAAAAAAAATTATATCAGCCAATTGGTTGACTAAAAATGTTTAGTATTTGCATCAAATACAAATATTTCAAACCATATTTTAGTCCAATTATTATTTTAGAAGAATTCCTAGTAATAAAAAATCTCCAAATGACTTAAAAAAAAGTAAGTGAAAAAAAGAGAAATTCTGGTAATGAAAAAGAAAACGTCTTGGTTTAGAAAAGTAAAATATCCTTGTATTTTCTTCCTCATCCTACCGAAGAATCTCTCCACTCGTTTCATCTTTTTTCCTTCCTATGAAACCCTAAACCAGAAGCACCAGACTTTTAATTCTCCTTTTTCAGATTATATAGAAAGAGCAACTTGAGCCTCTCGAGGGTTTTGTTTATTCTTGTGATCTCGGATTTTTGTGAATCCTACTTTTTTTGGAAGTTTACCCACCAGCGGATCAACTGCGAACGATTTCTGGGGTTCTCTGCATGCCAAATCGTCGGAGTGATCCTCATAATCACCTCTGTCCCGGCTATTTCGCCGGTGAATTATATGGTTGGTGGTCAATCTAATTCCAATCGTCTGTGCATCTGGTGGAGAATAAATGCTCCTTGTTTTGGATCTAGGGATTTCGAGTCTAGTTCTTGTGATCTCTTTTATTCTACCTTTGTTCGGTCTATTTGTTCGACATAAGTGGAGGCTTGCGGCCCGAAGAAGAGAGGAGATTAGGAGACTTCTTATTCATGCCTCTGAAGAGGCTGCTAGGGCTGAGCTAGAGGCCTCTGTTGAGTTCTCTTCTGTTCCCGTCGTCTCTAATAGCTTCCAGTGTCCTGTGTGCTACTGTCTTGCTACCACTCGATGCTCTCGGTGCAAAGCTGTTCGTTATTGGTATGCAAATATCCTATGTGTCTATATTAAAGTTTGTGTGATCCTGAAGTTATGATTGCATTTATTCACCTGGCGAGGCGTGATGAATTGAAGTGGTTGATAAAAATGGAAAGAATTAGATGTACTTCTGTAACTTTAACAATACTCAATGTGCATCTGATATCTTGGAATATCTTACTCGACCAGATGTTTAACAAAAGACGCCTTTTTTTTTACTTACAAAGTTATGGGTAATTAGTTAGCTTTGAAGGAACTGGAATTTATGAATCGTGGCTGATCTGTGGGGGACAATGTGCTGTTAGAAATTATCTCAATTAGATTTAAGCACTACACTATAATATGTGTTAAATTCTCAACCTTTTCTCTTAGTGTGTCTTGTAATTTCCTTTCCAGCATTTCCTAGTGATAGTTGCTACATCTGAACTTATTTCGCTTTTTCTTTTCCAGTTCTGGGAAATGTCAAATCATCCACTGGCGGCAAGGTCACAAAGATGAGTGTCGTCCTGCTTGCATCACATATGATACTGAGGATGAGAAAAGTGACTCTGATTTGAAATTGAGAGAAGTAAATGAAAGGAATACTCTTGCTGAAATTTTATTGCAGCATCCAGAACCAGTTACTATTCCAATCAGGGAAGAAATAGTCTCTCAACTTGCCAGATCTCCTGTAGATGGGGATGGAGATATTGTAGATAACAAAGACGACCTTATAGACAAGGAAGAAGCTGTTTCTGTTGCTGAAACATCTGGATCCTCGTTTTCTGGCTTCTCCTCCTCCCCCCGTAATGACTCCGGTGATGAGAGTTCTCTATGTGAGAGCTTCAGTTCATCTGATTCCGAGAGATCAGAGTCCGCACTTGATGCTCATGTTTCTGTCGAGTCAGACGAGGCTTGTTTCAGCACCATTGATGATGCTCCATCTAAACCGTTGTCTCCTAAATTTGTGCATTTGGTTGAGTCAGTTGATAACCTGGCTAAAGTGCCTAAATTAAGTGTGCATCGGCCTGGGGGTGATGCTGGGCAGAACAAGAGCCAATCAAGTAATTTACAATCATTAGTTATGGATAACCATCCAGGATCCGCTGATGTGTCTCCTCTGAAATCATCTGATTTTTGGGGTACGGCTCTTAGATCAGCAGAACGTGTAAGTAAGAATGGTGATTGTTCTAAATCTGATGGACCTGGTAAATCCTCTTTGAACTTCTCCTTTGGCTCATCTAGAGAGACCTCAGCCGCTAAAGTTTCTGAGCATAGGAGTAGTGTTTCAGAACAAGCTCCTAGGGTTGCATTCGGGACTAGTAATTCTTCCGATGAAGTGAACTTAAAAGAAAGAAATGCAAAAAGATCTGATGAAGCTGAAATTTCATTACCAACATCCTCTTTTACTAAAGCATCAAGTCCTATGGACACTACTAACTTGTCCTCGGTGACCGTTCAGAAGCTAAAGAGCACCAATAGTGGAAGTAGCTGTATGTTGGCCCCTTTGAAGATTGGGGAAGTCCAACTTTTGGCGTCCAAGGCTGCAACTACTAGGGAGTGTACTGATGTTATAAAACATCCTCCTCTAGGTGCAAAATCTGGAAGAGTTCTTGACCATCAGAAACAGAATGGGGTTGCCGATCACCGTGTAAATTCTCAACATGGAAGAAGTGGTTTGAAGGCATCAGTACTCAAAGTTGTAGACCAATGGACTAAACCGAAGTCATCAGCTGAGAATGAGATGACAGGAAGACATGATCATAAGGTATTCATTGAGTTCTAAAATGCTACCTTCATTCTGCAATACTTACTTCCTACATCAACAAATCAGCAAAGCTATTTGTTCTTATCAATTTGTTTGTGACATGCAGGGGCTCTTTCCATATGAAGTCTTTGCTAAGCTATATACGAATAAAATTGAGCTCCAGCCTTGTGGACTCATCAATGTTGGCAATAGGTAATCACAATCTACTCCTTTCATAGTTTTTACTGGGATTTATGCGTTCTGAAGAAGTACATGTTCTTTTGTGGCTGTTATAACTTATAGTCTTCAGCTTGTGCTGCAAAAAAATCTAATATTTTGTACCTTTGCTTATGCACTAAAATTCTATTTGTTGCAGCTGCTTTGCTAATGTTGTCTTCCAATGCTTGATGTTCACTCCTCCGCTGACGACATACTTCCTCAAGCAATTTCATTCTAGAGCATGTGCGTCTCTGGTCCAAAGTTCTTCTCTTTTTCTTATGTGATATATGCTGCTTATGTAGGAAGGTTATATTTTATTATAAATGTCATATCAAGCTCTTAATTGGTCGTTTAACTATAGGTCCAAACAGAGAACAGTGCTTCACTTGTGGGTTTGAGAAGCTGGTCATAAATGCAAAAGAAGGGAAGTCTCCACTGTCCCCTAATGCGTTATTATCTCAGCTGCAGAATATGGGAATCTTTCTTGGGAATGGCAAGGAAGAAGATGCACATGAATTCCTTAGGTGAACTGACATTCCGGAATCGAATGAACTTTGATACATGTGTATATAACAGTTGCACGGATCTTAATTTAATTCCCTCTTTTTCTTTCACATGCAGGTTTGTTGTTGACACAATGCAGTCTGTGTGCATTAAGGCATCTGAATATGATATGCCAAAAACTAGGAAATTAGAAGATACAGCTCTTATTGGTTTGACATTTGGGGGATATCTCCGATCAAAGGTATCAGTACCTAGAATAATTCTACTTAACTCATAGTACATCGTTTTGGAGGGAGTACTAATCCTGGTCGTTTGCTTTTCATTTGAAATAATTGAATATCTGCCAGATTAAATGCATCAAGTGTCAAGGAAAATCTGAGCAGCGTGAGAAAATGATGGATCTAACAGTTGAGATCGATGGGGATATTAGCACCTTGGATGATGCTTTGCGTCGATTTACGAGGACTGAAATATTGGATGGAGAAAACAAATACAGATGTGGCAGGTTGGTTTGCATTTCCTATTCATGTATTCAACTTAGTGCGTTCCTTTGATATTTCAATTCTCTTTCCATTGTTTTGGGGATCACTAGAGTTCTGCATGAGCTTTATATATGGTTCTGAGGTTCCGTGTATATCGATTAGAATATCCTCGAACTTATCAGTACATAATTATCACGATTGGTATCAGTCTTTTGTTTGCTTAGTTGAAACTAATAACCTCTAGCCTCTTATTAAATTTACATTCGGTTGATGGCTGCTAACCTTTATTTTTTCTGTGAGCAGCTGTAAATCCTATGAGAGGGCCAAAAAGAAGCTGAAAATATTGGAGCCCCCCAATGTTCTTACGATCGCACTTAAACGATTCCAGGTAAAATATATTTTGCGATGAAGACCCTGTTTGTTTCTGTTGAGTCCCATTTGTGTCTTCTTGTTTGCTCACAATTTCTTTAAACTTAAATTTTTAAAGGCAGGGAAATTCGGGAAGCTAAATAAGTTGATTAGGTTTCCAGAAACTCTAGATTTGGCTCCGTATGTCAGCGGAGGAAATGAAAAATGTCATGACTACAAACTCTATGGAGTCATTGTTCACTTGGATATAATGAATGCGGCGTTTTCTGGTCACTATGTCTGCTATATTAGAAATAGTCAAAACAAATGGTACAAGGCTGATGATAGCATGGTAAGTTGCTCAGATGTTAACCATCCAAAAGTATGTTGTAAATTAGTTTCAAAGTATCTCTAGTTGCTAGTTATATTTTCACTTGGGTTTGTCTTTTGTGTAACTTTTGAAGCCTCTTGAAGTTTTCTACCTCTATTTGACAACATATTAGGTTTAGTTCTTCCTCTTCAGTGATAAAACTCTTGAACTTCTGAATAGATAGTTCGTATATAATCTTCTCACATTTTAAATTCTATTCGTAATAGGATATCATAGCTGGTTCCATTTGATTTTCGAGAAAAAAATGTTCTGTCTCCAATGTAGTCTGCAAAGTCTTAGGATTGTTTTGGTGAGAGAACAAGTTTTGGCTTCTAGTCATATGCCTGTCTCTTGTCATTCATCTGTGTGGATCATACACTTTAAGAAATTTTCAATGTTTAATCCATGTTGTTCATTGACTATTTACAGGTTGTAACTTCGGATGTTGAAAGGATCTTGACAAAGGGAGCGTATATGTTGTTCTACGCAAGGTAAATAATATATTATCTCACTCTTTAAGATTGTAGGTTATATTCGATCTGGGTAATTATGGTATATATATATGATGAATTGACTACAGGTGCACTCCAATGCCTCCAAGGTTATCAGTATGTACCAAAACCGAAGCATCCTATAAAAAAAGCAAAGTGCCAGTACCTAAGGCTAATGAGAAAAGTACTACACCCATGTCACGACCTGTGCCTAACACTCCCAATGGTGTTCGACCTGGCAATATACAGTCATTTTATTCCAGTTTCCAGCGGCTGCAGAGAATTTTAGAAGATGACTCGTCGAGTGACACTTCTTCTCTCTTTGACAGTAACTCAGATGAATGCTCTTGTAGCACAGATAGTACAAGCATGGAGGACTTTGCTGATTTCATTTTTGGAGATCATCAGGGACGGGCTCACGGACAGTCGGACGCTCCCTCTCCGACATCATCGTCTTCCTCGTCTTCTCCTCTCTTCACAAGGCATTCGCCGCTAAGTCGTTCTTCTCCAGAAGCCTATGGAACCTCAAGGCATCAGTTGCCCTTGGGAGGAGAAAGGTAAGGAAGACGACGGTTTTTTGTCCAATGACCCTAACTAAGTCAAGTAGTAGAACTAAGTAGATTGATTACACGTAGATGAAGTGGTTTTATTAACAAGCCTTAGGCGTGGTTAATGAGAAGTGGTATATAGTAGTAGTGTACAGTGGGGAAGAGAGATTTTGCCCATGAAAATGTATCACGTAATGAAACGGAAATTACCCTTTTTCTAATAATTTGTTTGATTTCTATTGTAATCATCAATAAAGTTATTCCAATCGTAACTCAACGTACAGTCTATGTTTCTTTGCAATTTGCATAACTTATAATCTTGGATACAGACTTCCTTTGATCTGCATGGAATATTATTGATGGTTACGAGATCATATGATGTTATAGTGGAGAACAAATAAACGCATATCGATCAACGGTACCAAACAAATAAGTATATAAAGAACATCCAATAGAAGAGACAACATTCAACACGAACAGCAAAGCATCCTCTTCTAAGAACAAGTATGATCCGAAAATCGTGAAGAAATCAGAAAGTACTTTAAACATACAAGTGAAGTGAGGGACAAACATAATCTGAAAGCAGGTCATATCCGAGCCACATATGAATTGGCCTGGGTCACATATCTCACCCAACGATATGGATTATAACTACTTGATTTCTTTGCTATCTGCAAGTATTTGACCTACATCACCCAATTCATTACCCACATGAGATGATTGAAAAACAAAATTGTTAATGGTAACGACACAACTGACATTATAGTTACCTGAAGTTTTGAAACATTGTACATTGGTATCGTGAACGTCATGCTCACAGGCCCTGCTTCCTTTGTAATATTACCTAAAGTAATATTGACAATTATCAGCAATGCTTATTGTTTCACTGAGAGTAAATACGAAAAACTTGGTCTTAGAGGGGTCACCATGAAATTCCTGTGAAAATGTCAGCTTTGCACGCAGTGTGTGTTCAGCCCCGCCAACAATCTGGAACAGGAACAATTAGCTAAATGAAGCACAATACTGCACTTCACTATACCACGTGAGAGATTTCAACACTAACCTTTTTTAAACTCCATTCAAGCATTTTGCTGGTTTCCTTGAAATCTGTCCTCTGTCCAGCTGCACCGGGTTCTAACTCAAAACTAGCCCTGTTACAACAAACACGTTACATTAAATCCAATTTCACCATGGCTGGAATTTGAGAATTCACGTTAGCCCTCTTCCTCGTGTATCTCAGTAATGGACTGTACATACCAATCAGAAAGTTATGTACCTGGAAGTATAATTTGGCAATGGCATCTGAACAGTAATCGTGTTTGCAATTATGTCTGAAGGGAACTCAGCACGTATTTTAATAATCACTTCAGCCTAAATTTCAGAAAGGACAAATATACATCTCAAGCACTGATATTAAGATTTATGGAGCTATTAAGAAATTTGTATAGCTTTCCATCTAACTCAAAAGACGTGTATGCACAAAGTTTCACCTTAAGGCGTCCAGCCTCCTCAATCAAGGTATTAACATGAAAAGGAGGCTTGAACTCCTGGGTCATACGGTAATTCATCACTGGAAATTCACCATCTGGTGGAACCTGAAAACAGAACGCCAATTATAGAGCAAAACAACATGTATGCTAAGATGTTTCCTGTGGTAAATTTGAAGCTAACCAAGGACAAAGTTCTATCTGAATCGAAGCTATCAAGACGAACGGACTCATGAAAGTTACAATCATCAAGAATAACCCCTGAACCTGAAGAACTCCTATAATCTGCACAACAACAACAACAAAAAACAAAAGTAGATGTTATACTAAAATTGTAAGGCTACCAAGGTTAAGATCGTAATACTAGACCAAAGCCACTTTACGTGTATATGATTGTTAATGATGCGCCTCAAAGAAACAGAAGAATGCAACATTAGTAGCTATATTATATTAAACAGATGGTTATGAAGGAAGCCTATAAGTGGAATCATGCAGCTTAGTTTGCATTTAAAGCATTCTCAACACCCAAATGCCATGGAAACAGACAACATGATTTCAAAAGTGAAACAAGATAGAATATGACGTGGATTGCTTCCCAAGATAAAAATGTTGATTAAGGGCTGAATTAAGCAATACCATATACTGATCTTCCTCCTCTTCCGATGTTTAGGTCTTCGTTAAGAGCTAAACGAATTTCTGGATTACCAGAAAGATAGCTCTTCATTTGAATGGTGCCATCAATCTCAGAAGTCAGTATATAACCCTGTTGAGAAATCAGAAAAATTATGGATAATTTCCAAGAAGAAAAGTACCATCTATTCCAATATATTAGGACATAGTATGTAGCCTTGATCTACAGAAATGCATCGTTTGATGCGGCAAAGTGAAGAGAGCCTGCCAGGACTTCTGTACTTTGGATATACTAATGTAGATTAAGATAACTACTCACACTTGAACTAAAAGTAACACTGATTTTCTCGATGATGTCCACAAAAATTTCTTCTCTTCTCCGACCCCCAGGTTCATTAGCTACAACCGATTTTGTAACTGCAGTTCCAGGCATTCTTTTGGCTCCTTGCTGCAGTACATTAATTCAAGGGATCAGTCACATATAACAGGACGAGGAAAAAGAAAATTAATCTTACTGTGAAAATGGCAGCAGGATCAATAGGTTGAAGGCGTGCAGGAGCAACAACAATTGGCTCATTGAATATATAGGATTTCAAAACCTCAGTAGATGTAGTTTGCACGTAACCAAAATCCTAATCAAGAGAATATATTCATAGTTAAGAATCAAAATTAGTACGAAGAAACAAGCTACTATACATAAATTTACATGAAAATAATGACATATAAATCAGGATGAGACTTACAATTACTTCATCTAGCAATTCATACACGAGTACAAAATTTTTCCTGAAAGAATCTTCATTCAAAACACCCAGATAATCCTTAATAACACGAGCAATTCTTTGTAGAAGCTCCAAAACTAGAGATGGTGACACATTAACTCTCGTTGTTGCTACAAAATATAGACCAACAACCTTGACATGGAAGTAGTTCACGCCATCGACATTCTAGAAGCACAAAACAAGAGTTAAATGAAACCAACTTTTGAGCTCAGAATTCAACAAAGTTATTGCTCAATCAGGAAGTACCAAAGGGCCAGTAGAGATAAGAAAAGTGAAATTCATTTTCATTAAACAAACCAAGGTTAACATTTGATTAGTGATTTCCCCTATCAGTACAATAATACCTACAAAGATAGGTGGTGCCTCTGCATTTCCATCCTCCTTCCAGAATTTGACTTTACGGAAGAATGTCTCTGTACTGCCTTTGGGCACCTCAGCGCGGTCTGTAGCAATAAAACGTTACACATCTTCAAATTGCAAAGTAGATCCAACCAAATCCCATAATTCTTGTACTACCACACAGAGAACCTAATGTTATTTATCCGGCAAAACGAAAAAAAAAAAAAAACTTTCCAAATGATGTTAACCGACGAATTCAAGATGTCTATTCATCATAAGCATGGTAGAAAATTTATCTTCCCCAGCTAACTGAATAGTGCTCTTATATCGTACAATCTGATTTGGAAATTCGGGTTAATATACAAGTCACCGTCTAAGAAATGCTAGTAGATCACACAGATCAATAAGAATAAAGCAGCTTCAAGTAGAATTATAACGAAATAGTGACAATCAGGAAGAAAAAACAAGAACAGGAAGAAGCAGAGAGGATCAGATCGGGAGAGAGAAAGAGAAATGGAGCTTACAGTCACGGAAGACGATGTTATCTCCTCGCTGGGATAAGACGAAGAATTGAGAAATCATCATCCGTCCTTAACAATTGATTCCAACTGTTCGCAGCTAGTTTAGTTGAGATTACTGATCGCCGATCGGTGTGATTTTCTGGTACGTGGTGGTCGTTCACGTTTTACCAATTGCCGTCGTCACTGTAAAGCTTCTTCACGTGTCCGAAGTTCTGTGTGTTTCGGAGAGTCATAATTCATTTGTTCTTCGATGGGCAGGCCCATTTAAGGATATCAATATAGGCCAAAGGCCCAAACACTCGCATTTTCAGTTGTACAAAATAAATGTTAGTTTCTTTCTTTTTCTTTTCTTCCTTTTTTTTTTATCGCAAAAGCGGAATATATTACTCGAAAACGACGCTGACAACACTCTCACCGGATTATTGTTGTTGCTAACCCATAATCAAAATTCAAATTCGCTCAAGCTTCTTCTGAGCTGTGAATCAATCTTGAGTAATCAATCCCAAAATAAGCCCGAAGCGCCAAGTGATCAAGGCTTGGAATCAACAGTTTCCCTCTGATGGATCCGCAGCTAATCGAGAGGCTCAGATCCATGAACATAAAAGATGAGGAAACGATAGATCTACCTATCGCCGGTGACTATCAGAACTTCGCACAAGACAAACTCACGATTATAGGTAAATTACTAAACCCTAATTCCCAAAACATAGCTAGACTAATGCTAGGCATGCCTAGGATCTAAAGACTTAGTAATAGAATCAACGGAATGGTATTATGGAAAGATACCTTTATTTTCCGATTCCAATCAAAACGAGATTTGGAAGAAGTGATAAAATATAGCTTGTGGAATTTTGAAAATTGGGGATTTACCATAGCTAGACTTGATAAGGAATACACTAATGATAAGCTAACCAATATCCCATTGTGGATCCGTATATCAGAGATCCCGGCTAAGTTCTTTACTCGGGATCTCTTCCATACTGTTGCCAACTCCTTAGGTGATGTCTTAGAGGTTGACCTCGATCCCAATAAGACTCACCTGCAGTACTTTGTGCGGGTTAAAATCCTTTTCAACACTGCCAACCCGATAAGGAACACTAGAACATTCAGACTCCCAAATGGTGAAGTCATTAGGGCTAAAGTAGAATTTGAAAGAATCAGAAATGTGTGTAATCTGTGCAAAAAACTAACACACAGTGAAGCCAAATGCATCTTTGAAACAACACAACAACGAGAAAGCCCTGACAGAACACCTAAGACTCCATTAGAAGAAGCACACAACTCTTTTAGTAACCGGGAACGACACACGGGGCACAAGCAGAAGATTATAAGACTAAGGGAAACGCAGTCTTCTGATAAGGGAAGTTATGGACATTGTTAAGAAGGAAGAACAACTACTAGTGAGTGGAGGCACAAAAAGGAACTAGAAGGCAGAACCAAAAGCAACAGGACGAATCAGAAAAGAACCACCAGGATGGACTCTATGGATCAAGAGCCCCGAAAGGATATCAATAAAGAAGACTGGAACAAATCAATGGAAATCCCACTAAGAATCGAAGTGCCAAATGACATAAGGAAAGACCCTCAAACAAGCGCGACAATGGCAGAGAAGACTCTCAAAGGATATAGATCAAATAAAAAACAAAAAATAATGCAAGACAGTGCGGACACACAGGAGATGCAGCTAGAGAATAATCAGGAAGGTCAAGTGGCTCCCCTTAAGCCACCAATGGATCAATGGGTGTATTAAGTTGGAACTGTCAGGGAGTGGGGAATACCCTGACAGTTCGACGTCTAAAAGAGATGAGGAAGAGCCTATTTCCAGACATTTTGTTCCTCATGAAAACCAAAAACGCATCACAACACATGCAATCAATCCAAAATTGGTCAGGTTACGATCATCTATACACTATCGACCCCAGTGGCCTCAGTGGGGGCCTAGCAATATTGTGGAAGAACCACCTCAACCTTAAAGTAATTAGAAGCTGCAAAAACTACATTGATATTGAATTCTCAGTTGACAACCTCACTGTCTCGGGTACATTTATCTATGGACATCCAGTGGTCAGCAAAAGAGAAGAAGTGTGGAAAGAAATCCAAATCTTCGGAGAAAACAATCACATCTTGGTTACTAATTGGTGATTTCAATGAACTGACTTCGAACAAAGACAAGTCAAGGGGCCCTGCACGACAAGCTAACTCTTTTCTCACCTTCAGATCCTTCCTAGACAACTATAAACTTAGGGATATTGACAGCACAAGACCCTTTTTCTCATGGATGGGAACTAGAGAGGAGCATTGGATCCAATGTAGACTGGATCGTAGCTATGGGATGTGGAATGATACCACAATTTACCAAGGTCAAACACAAAATATCTGCCTATCATGGGATCTGACCACATACCCACATCCCGGATGACACGAAATACATGCCAAGATTCTGTTTTGATAAAAGATGGATCAATAAGCGAGGCTACAACGAAATGATTCAGGATGAATGGAGTTATGCAACTTCCAGACAAAACTCTGACATAATGGGAGCCCTTACTAGGTGCTGGAAAAAACTTGCTCAATGGAAGAAGAGAACAAGGTTTAACAACAGTTCCAAAATTGATAGAACACGAGAGAAATTAGACAAGGAGATGAAAAGAACAAATACAAATGTAGGAAGAATTTTGGAGCTAAAAAAAGAAATAAAAACCTATTACATAGAAGAAGAGCAATTCTGGAGACAAAAAAGCAAGAAAGATTGGATCAGAGCTGGAGATCAAAACTCAAAATATTTCCACAATTATGTTAAATTCCAAAGAGTAAGGAAAAAAATAGTTGCACTCAAGGACCAAAACGGGAAACTATAGTTTGAAGAAGGGTCTAAAGGTAACATAGCTGCAGATTATTTCAGAGAAATCTTCAGATCATCAAAACCAATTGGGATCCACAATATCTTAGCGGATATGGAGCCAAAGGTAACACAACAAATGAACAACTGTCTAATGGCACCCATAACTGAGCTAGAAGTCAAGCAAGCTGTCTTTAGTATTCGGGGAGAAAGTGCACCAGGTTCTGATGGATTCACTGTGACCTTTTTCCACAAGCATTGGGACTTATTAAAAGACAAGATCACGTGTGAGATAAAAGAGGCCTTCAGAATTGGAACTTTTCTAAGGGATTGGAACTACACGCACATTGCATTGATTCCCAAAACACAAAACCCCAATGAAATGAAGAGCTTCAGACCTATAAGTTTATGCTCGGTGGTCTACAAAATACTAGCAAAAATCATGGTCAGAAGGTTACAACCAATTCTACCACAAATCATAACAGAAACACAAGGGACCTTCACAGCTGGCAGGCTAATCTCTGACAATGTACTAATGGCCCATGAAATCATGCATCACCTAAACTCCAACTCAGAGGGATAATGCAACTTCATGGTTATCAAAACCGACATGTCTAAAGCCTATGACCGTATCGAATCGTCCTTTTTAGAGACTACATTGTACAGACTTGGATTATGCTCAGAATGGATCCAAAGAATAATGTTCTGTGTCTCAACTGTTCGGTACTCAATCCTAATTAATGGCACCCTATCCAGATTTGTCTCCCCACAAAGAGGAATTCGCCCGGGAGACCCTTTATCCCCATTTATTTTCGTCCTTAGAACAGAGGCACTAGTTCACTTAATGAACAAAAGAATATGAATGGGGAACATATCGGGGATTAGATTCAACAACCAAGGACCAGTGCTGCAATACCTCATATATGCAGATGATAGTCTCTTTGTTTGCAAGGCAGAGGAGAAAGAAGCCAAATACCTCAAGGAAAACTTTGATACATATGAACAAATCTCTGGATAGAGAATCAACTTTGAAAAGTCTGCCATTGCCTTTGGATCAAAAGTAGCACCTGAGAAATGGAACTCTCTCAAAGAGCTCTTCCAAATACAAACTGACCACGACATTGGGAAATACTTAGGACTCCTAGAATGTTTCAAAAAAAATAGAAAGAAAATATTTGAGTACATCTCAGAGAAGCTTAAACACAGAACAAATAATTGGTTTGCTAAAAACTTATCCTTTGGGGGTAAAGAAGTCATGCTAAAAGCTGTAGGTATAGCCTTTTCAGTGTATGCAATGACTAGTTTTAGACTTTCCAAAGCCCAGTGCCAAAAGATCACAAGTGTGATGCTGCAATTCTGGTGGTTCAATAGTAAGGAAAAAAGGAAAATCCCTTGGGTGGCATGGTCCAAAATGTGCAAACCTAAAAAAGAAGGTGGCCTAGGATTCAAAGTATAGAGGACTTTAACTAAGACCTGTTAGCAAAACAGGCTGGGAGATTGCTCACCAACCAAAACCACCTATTGACAAAAATCTTCAAAGCTAAATACTATCCTGACACTGACTTTCTTCCGAGTTATATACGAGCCAAAGATTCTTTTGTATGGAAAATCATCTGTTTTGGCAAGGAACTCCTAGAAAGAGGACTTCTCAGACAAATTGGAGATGGTAAAGACACATTTGTTTGGACTTACAACTGGATCTGTGTTGAACATCCCTGGGCTCCAATAAGCAAAAATAGCCGATTTAATGTCAACCTAAAAGTTTCCAAGCTCATACAGGATGAACATTGGGACACACAGGCGGTGAGAAACACATTCCTTGAATCAGATGCAAAGATTGTATTAGAGACACCACCATGTGTAGCAAACAAAGACTTGTGGATCTGGTGGTTGAATCAATCAGGAGAATATACTGTCAAAAACGGATACAAACTCACACAACAAATACCTAAGCAAAATGATAGCATAAGTCCATCACCAATTCGGCTTGATAACAGATTAAAAAGTAAAATATGGAATATCAAGGCCTCGAGGAAGATACAAATATTTCTATGGAGAGTCTTATCAAATGCCTAGCAACAAACCTCAAAAAAAGAAAGATAACCACAGAAGACACATGTGTTATCTGTGACGCTGGTCCTAAAACAACCAACCACTGCCTTTTTGTATGCCACCCGGCGAGGCAGATATGGGCACTAATCCTCCATCTAATGCCACAGTCTGGTTTCTCTACCTCCTCCCTGACTGCAAACATGAGCTTTCTAATACACAATCAACACCCATGGGATGCATAAGATAACGACATCAACATGTTCCCATGGATTATATGGACTATATGGAAAACAAGAAATGAAATCGTGATCATGAACTCCAGACCAAACTTACAAGTCAAAGCTCTAGAATGCTCTACAGAGCGAGACCTATGAAGACAGACCCTCGAGGCTGATGACAACCATATCAGAGTCAAAGGATCAAACCCTCACCAAACAGATGCAAGAGAAAACTACACTGGCTACCACTCAATCAAATGGCATGTTGCTTGGTCCAAAAAAATCTTAGTGGTGCTGCCTTTATCCTGGAAAAAAATGGAGAAAGATTCTTGATATATGGGAGACACTCCATTGTAAGTTCTTCTACTTATATGAACACAACCTTCACTGGAATACAATGGCTTCTCAAGACTGCACTGGAACTACGAGACACCAACCTGATAGTAGAAATAGAGAACCAAACCATTATGAAGGCTATTTTTGAACCGTCAAGATGGCCAAAAGTCAAGTCATGGTTATACAAGATTCATAATCTATCTAAAAGGTTCCAGAACTGCAAATTTTTGGGAGTTCATTCAAGCAAGAACATGGAAGCAAGAGTCATTGCAAAAAGTGTAACCAAGGACGGCAGATATATGGATTACTTAGCTAGAGGCCTGCCATGTTGGATCACCCATGATAGAAATCAATGGACTCAGACAGATTGTTAACATCAGCAAAACAAGACGGAATTAACAACAGGTCATAAGTCCATGGGCCTCTATTTATGAAGCCCAATTGATATAACCAAGCATATAGTCACATATTATGGGCCAGCGGAAGAAACTTATTTAAAAGGCCTAATATGGGCCAGAGATTAAAAAGCAGGCCTTCAAACTCAATCCAGTTCCCACCAGCACATCAGGAAACGCTTCGATTCCCACAAAACAGCAGACAAACCATCCTTTGTCTAGACTAACCCCTTCATCATTACTTTGGAAGGAACTCTAAGTAATCATTATGCGCGTTTCATCACGGCTTAATAGAAGATGACTTGTCATTTTGTATGGCTAAAACCACTAGAAGCACCAGCCAAAGATTGCCACTTGGCAAAAAAGGAGTCTTAACCAATGAAAATTCGCACGAGGTTAAACATTGCAAGGTAAATCCTTGGTGTGATCTGCTAATATTGATATAATCTATAACGTGCATGGGAAATTGCTGAGTCCCGAGGCAAGACAGCCAATCAAAAATGAAACTGAAGCGGCGATATTCAGAGTGTCTAAACCCGGAGTCTTTATAAGACAAGGAAGAAGAAGCAGCTCACCACAAAGGACAATGGATAATGATATGTGGAACTCCCTGAATCAATGGGACTTAGGACGCAAAAATCCAGCAGTCTTCTCCCGGGTCAGATGTACCATGATATTCAAGCGCAAAACAGGAAAAGTCTACTTGTTCAGACTGTTAACCCTCTCGAGTAGAACATCTTTGAGCTCATCGAAGACATACCTAAGGATTGGTGTTTACACACCATTATTAAAGGACGGATGATCAACGCAGAAATGGCGCTGTTCTTTTTCACAAACAAAGAGGACATGAACGCAATTTATAGGATGCAGCCACTCACCTACAATGGATGGCTCCTTGCAGTGGAAAAGTGGACTAACAACCAATCTCTTAGCCCGATCACTAAGGTTCACATTTGGATATAGATCAGGTATCTCCCTATCCACTATGCCTGAGAAACTACGGTTAGACTAATTGCATCCACAATAGGAGAGGTTTTAGATGTCGATCTCAATGAGTTTGCTATCACGAGACCCCCTCTTATTAGAGTCAAAATAAAGTTTAACTTGGCTGACAGACTCAGATACTATCAAAGCATTTACTGCCAAAATGGGGACAGGTTTTTTGTTCAGTTATACTTTGAATGGGTCCACAAGCTATGCCTCACATGTCAAAAACTCACGCATAGGGCTATTCACTGCACGTATGTGCCAACTCCTGAGGACTATCTAGTGTTCCCTCCCCCACAAGAACATGATCCATTCCCTAGCAACATGAGTAGTGACTCCACAACAGATTGGTCATACTCATCGTACTCTCTAGCAACACAGCCTTACGCACCACTGTCACTAACCAACATAACTCCATCACACAACATCTACAGTACTAGAGTCACAACTGAAGACGTGCTCAACAACCCTCAAGACACTTTTATGGCAGATGTATCCCCGGATCCAATTGATGCAGAACTTACAATCCTAACGGAGGACGAAAATATGGATATGGCAAGCGCTGTAGGTGGAGATGATATCCCAGGTGAAGGCAGAATCGTTGCAGGTGAAGCAAAGAACCAAGCTGAAGTTGAAAATGGCCCCCCAAAAGCAAGGATCGAAGCACCAACTGATTAGCAACTTGACTTCGTTCAAGTTAAAACTCTACAATAGTTGATGTTGGTTTCTTTTGTTTATTGGGCCTGTCCCTATTAAGTTATTTTCCTTTTGTTGTTATTCTGAACTTAGTCCATCTTATTGGATCTAAACTTTTGTTGTACAAGGCTTTGGCCTTTTTCTACTTCATTAATCTAAGTTTCATTCGGGAAAAAATATTAATTAAAAACAAAAACCAAATTAACTTGGTTGAGTACAACAACAAAAACATAACAAAAGCAAACCGATAGAAGTAGCAAAACTAGATAGCCAAAAGAGCTACTTGATTGAAGACCAAACTGCAATTAGAAAAAGGAAGAAGACTGAGAAACTGGGGGATATAGTAAAAAGAAAGACAGGAGGATTAGAAACTCTTAGACACTTTTGTCAAGAATTCGCAATTGCAACTAGGGTAACGCTTGCGTTTGGTTTCTTTATTGATCAACACCTGGATTTCTTGCTGTGTTGGATTGGTTGCTAAATCCAGTTCAAAGGTTGCTGAGAAGTTATCGACATATGCATTTTGGTTCAGGTTGTCTTGTATCATTACTGACAACGTGACCAAACCACTTTGTGTGCTATGTTTCTGTTAATGAACAAAACCTCTTCCTGTTTGGTTGCCGGCGAAGCGGAGTGTGAATGTTGTGATTGCAGCTCCATTAAAGCAAGTATGTCGGTGAATGGTTTAAATCCTGGTTTACAAACATTGGAGCCGGGTAATACTCTGTGGGTAAATAATGTAAGAACAGTGAGTCTTAGTGTGGTTGAGTTTTTGACAGTTGGGACAGAATCTTGATACCAGCATATTGTGGAAGTAGACCTGAACTTTGTCTCCATTTACAAATCTCACTCGCTTGAAAATTTTGAGTCATGCATCAGTGTTGAGTGAGACTCTTGCTCTTACCAAGGAAACTCTGGTTAAGGAAGCTTCTTGAACATTGATCTCAAGAACCTCTCCAAGCGAGCATGCTATTAGGTGGATGATAGTACCTTAAGCATATTGGAGCAACATATATGAACCCACATTATCGTGTTGAGATAGATATCCTCTGGTTTTTTTCCCATCGTTGGATAGCTACCAACCCGTCGTTGTAGGTTATTGGTTGGCTCCTTAGGATCGAGTTTATATCAATGTTAGTGTTGAACATGAACTGGAAAAAGTTTTTGTCGATCACTCTGCCATGCACTCGCATTTCCATGTCCCAATCTCGAGGGAGTTCTTCCGCCATTTCTAGAGGGATCTGCTCAGCAAGGTTGAGTGGTTTAGCTATGAGACTCAGTTTACTTCTGGATAAAGGTGATGCGTATGAAAGGTGTGGTATGTATATCTCCGGGTCGTATCTACCAAGGCGGAATTGAGTTAAAACACTCCAAAGGTTTGGGTCCATTTGTGAGTCCTTTGTGTTGATTATGAAGTGGTGTGGCGACTGTTCCATTTTGTACTCCTTATAAAGCCGAGCAGAAAGGTGGGCAATCATTGCTTTGTGCCATGCGTCTGAGAACAAATACGCTTTTTATTCACACTGGAAATAAGCCAATTCATGTAGTGCAACATGTTCACTTATGCCGTCGAAATCTTTTTGTTAGGATTTCTTGGAGGTGTGAGAAGTAAAAGATTATGATTGGTTCTAGTCCTTGAGATTTGCCATTTGTTATCTCTTAAGATGGAAAGACAAAACGTCTATCTACACACTGGCAATGATATCTTGCTCAGACTATGGGTTTATATAAGTTCGAGTACATTGGCACGAGAAGAGTTGTGGTTTTATTTTTATGTGTAGGGTTAGGTGTCGAGTAGGCAGAATGAACTCATAAAGACCAAATGATGAAAGTATAGAACAATTAAAAAAAGACAGAATATTAAAGAGGTATTAAAAGCCTAATGATGTGGTTTTAATATGGAAAGGTTAAAAGATGAAGGAACGAAGTGAATAAACGAAAAGGTAGTAATGATACTAGGATATATGAAAGAAATATATGTTAGTGTGAGAGGTGATCATTGCCCGTTTATTGTAGCGTGTTGGAATAGCGTACTTGTGTGTACTCCCTTAAAAAATTCTCAATCCATTCTGGTAAGCCACATGAAATGTAGTCATTGTATCTATAAGAATATTTTGTTATGTGGTCGATGTGTTTGTCGGTTTAGTTATGAAGTTCAAGTTTGTAATAAAGTTTATAATTTTAATATAAAAGTCGATACCGTGATGAATCGGTTTCAAATAACGATATTAGAACTGGGTGTATTGATAACCCTCCTCTCTTACCTAATTAGTTATACCATATAACTACTCTATATTGTTTATGTGTATAGTGTGTATATATATATGGTAATTAATTGTATTGTGTGAAGAGACACAACCTATACATAACCATATTATATATACAATAAAGTAATGTGGTAGTTACAAAAAGGAAGTCGTACGTGAGTGCTCCTTATAAATACAAAACAAATCATTTGTTTCTGGTTATGTTTTTTAACTAGACGGTTATGTCATACACACGAACATTAAAGAGAAAATATAGAGAAGAAGAGTGAAGATCCTTGTCCATCAAATGATCAATTAAGAAGAAATGTTAAGGAAGGAGAAAATCAATCTGAAGGTTTGATCCACAACATCATCAAGTAATGGATCAAGGTTAGTCTTTCTTCTCTACTAAGAAAGTGTTTTGGTTGTTGAATTAACACAATTCTAGAATGAGACTTGAGACAAATTTCTAAAACTAAAATCATTAAATTAAAATTTTATTATTTGGTATCAGAGTCATCTAGATTTATTTAGTTCACATTAAAAAATTGAATATAATTGATTTTAAAGAGGATTCATGATTTAGTCGCATGAAATAACGTTACGTTTCGTTAATGGTGTGTGGTGATGTTGGATCAAGTTAATGAGAATATCATGAATTCATATCAATTACGGATAGAAATGGTTGGTAATACTCATCCTGTAATCGGTTTAGATTTACTAGTTGAATCATGCATGAAATCGTAATGGTGAACTTGATTACATGAAAATGATTCATTCTTGTAACTGTTAACTTTGTTGAGGCTTCGTTACTTGATATTCAAGTAACTGCCTTTGTTAAAATTACCCATAAAATTACCGCATGTAATAACAATATTTTATGAAGCCATGGTAATTGAATATAGGTCACTCATATATAATGAAAATGCTATGTTAGTGATCTGTAAGATAATGTGTGGTATGTATTATATAATGCATTAAATAGATAGCATTATGTATGTTATAGTAAATGTAAAGTAATTATATATATATATATATATATATATATATATATAAGGAGACCTATGTCTCTTTTGGGCTCGACACATCAGCATTTTCGAACTCTCTGAACTGACACATGATATTATTTTTTATTCAATGAACCAATTAAAAAAAAACTTTTTTACAAGTCATCATCCATGTGGCCAACCTTAGTTCCATCAACGTCTCTTCCTTTTCCATCCTCTCTTTAGCTTTTCTTTATTGTGAAGAAAAGAAGATGAAAAGGTAGAACCAAATAATATTGTTCATTTGTTCACGAATTTCCAATGATTAAAGAGTTGTGTTAGAGTGAGACAGTTATAGAGAAAGAGAATTAGAGAGAGAGAAAGTTAGAGAGAGAGTTAGAGAGAGAGAGAGTTAGAGAGAGAGTTAGAGAGAGAGAGTTAGAGAAAGAGAGTGAGAAAAAGAGAGAGGGAGAGAGAAAGAGAGAGAGTTAGAGTGAGAGAGTTAGAAAGAGAAGAAAAGAGCATTAGAGAGAGAGAAAGTTAGAGAAAGATAGTTAGAGAGAGAAAAAGGGTTAGAGAGGGAGTTAGAGAGAGAAAGTTAAAGTGAGAGAGTTAGAGATAGAGTTAGAGAGAGAGAGTTAGAGACAGATAGTTAGAGATAGAGAGAGTTAGGGAGACAGAGAGAAAGTTAGAGAGAGAGTTAGAGAGATAGAGAGATAAAGAGAGAGAGAGTTGGAGAGAGAGAACGAGAGTTAGAGAGAGAGAGAGAGTTAAAGAGAGATAGACAGAGTTAGAGAGAGAAAGAGAGAGAGTTAGAGAGAGAAAGAGAGAGAATTAGAGAGAGAGAGTTGAGTTAAAGCGAGAAAGAGTTAGAGAGAGAGAGAGAGAGAGTTAGCGAGAGAGAGAGAGTTAGAGAGATATAGAGTTTGAGTTAGAAAGAAAAAGAATTATAGCGAGAGCCCGCGCATCGCACGGGTACTAATCTAGTTTTATATAAATTAAAGCTTCCGCCGTATTATATGAAATAAGGGTAATTGATTGTATTATGAAATATTAATACAATTGGAAAAGGAATTACCCATTAAAATTTCATGTTTACATTGTATGTGACATGTTTATCACCAAAGTGGTCTTGTCATATTATATGTAAATGTTAAAGTGAAAACATTAGTTGATCATTATTAAAGAGATGTGGAAATGAGATAAAAGTTCTAGTGATCAATTAAATTATTATTTATATTCTTAGAAATCACCAAAAGATAGATCATCGGATATATTTAATAATACAAAAATGATAAGTCATCTCTACTATTGTCGATAATATGTTTACCCAAAGTTAACATATCTATTTGATTTATATGTGTGATTTGATTAATTATAAAAATATTAAAAATCTTAAACCAGCGTCACTTATAGTGCATGTATTTAAGTATTACCCAAAGATCGCTTAAACATATGACTTTAAATTCTAGTATAAAATTAAGGAATCTGCATAAAAGTCTCAAAGCACTAACGAGTAAGCATATATAAATGTTTGCAGCTTCATCTAGTATGTATGCATCGACTAACTTTATCGTGAAATTTAATGGGCTAAACTATTAGGAGTGGTCCAAACAGATCCGATTCACACTGGGTGTAATGTCTTTAAACCATTCAATACTTATTGATGAGGAGCCCTCAGCCATTACAGTTGATAGCTCCGAAGATGATAAGTCTCATTATGAGACGTGGGAGCGATCTAACAGGCTGAGTCTAAACCTCATGAAAGTGAAAATGACGGAAAGTATCAAGCCATCTATGCCCAAGACTGAGAAAGCTAGGGAATTCATAAAAAAATTTAGGAGTGTTCACAATCGGATTTGGCTGACAAGTCGATTGTAGGAAGTCTCATGAATGAGCTGACTACAAAAAAGTTTGACTGATCTCAGCCGATCCATGATCATAAAACGCACGTGTCTAACTTGGCATCGAAGTTAACGGACTTGGGAAAAGAAGTTCATGAGCCTTTCTTGGTCCAATTCATCATGAACTCTCTACATCTTGATATTAGCCAGTTCTAGGTGAATTATAACACCATTAAAGATAAATGGAACTATCAGGTTAAAGGCTATGCTAGTTCAAGAGGAGGAGAGATTAAAGAAGATGAACGGCCAAGTTGCTCTTCTCGTAGGTCATGGAGGTGCCAGCAGCAGCAGAAAAAAATCAAGTGTTAAGGACAAAAAGAAGGATAAAGGTTTCATAAAGCAACCCGAAAGTCAAATCCAAAAGGAAAAGAAGTGTTTCTTTTGCAAGAAAATGGGACTCTTCAAGAAAGACTATCCGAAATGAAAGGCATGGTTCGATAAAAAAGGTACGGAACATCTATATGTTTGATATGAATTTAACCTTATTGAAGTGACAAAAAATACTTGGTGGTTAGATTCTGGTGCAACTACTCATATGTCTCATATTGAGCAGAGATTCAGTTCGATCCAGCCCATAAGAGGACTCGAACAATACTTGTTCATGGGGAACCAGATGAAGGTACGAATAGAAGGTATTAGGACTCATAGGTTAATCTTGGATACGGGATGTCATATAGATCTTGAAAGATGTCTCTTTGTACCTGGATGTGCTAGAAATCCTGTTTCCGTAAGTAGGTTGGATGATTTAGGTTTTAATTTTAAGATTGGACATGGTGTTTTCTCTATGTACCTAAATGACTATTATGCTAGTGGTACAAAGTTTGATTCACTTTATAAGTTTAATCTTAATATAAAGTTTTCTGAATCATTGTTTAATATTGAGAATCAAGGCATAAAACATAGTGCATCTAATGAAAGCTCAGCTTTCTTGTGGCACAAAAAATTAGGTCATATATCAAAAGAAAGAATTATGAGGTTGGTAAAGAATGAANTAAATGACTATTATGCTAGTGGTACAAAGTTTGATTCACTTTATAAGTTTAATCTTAATATAAAGTTTTCTGAATCATTGTTTAATATTGAGAATCAAGGCATAAAACATAGTGCATCTAATGAAAGCTCAGCTTTCTTGTGGCACAAAAAATTAGGTCATATATCAAAAGAAAGAATTATGAGGTTGGTAAAGAATGAAATAATTCATCCATTGGATTTTAGTGACCTAGATGTGTGTATTGACTGCATTAAAGGAAAGCAGACCAAACACATAGTAAAGAAATCAGCCACAAGAAGTACTCAGCGTCTTGAGTTAATACACACTATGTGGTCCATTTGATGCTCCATTTTGGAGTGGTGAANCAAAAAATTAGGTCATATATCAAAAGAAAGAATTATGAGGTTGGTAAAGAATGAAATAATTCATCCATTGGATTTTAGTGACCTAGATGTGTGTATTGACTGCATTAAAGGAAAGCAGACCAAACACATAGTAAAGAAATCAGCCACAAGAAGTACTCAGCGTCTTGAGTTAATACACACTATGTGGTCCATTTGATGCTCCATTTTGGAGTGGTGAAAAATACTTTATCATCTTCATTGATGATTATACACGTTATGGTTATACTTATCTACTACATGAAAAGTCTAAATCAGTGGATGTCTTAGAGGTGTTCATTGATGAGGTAAAAAGGCAGTTAGATAGAAAAGTGAAAGTAGTAAGATCTGATAAGGGTGGTGAGTTTTACTGGAAATTCAATGAAAGTGGACAATGTTCTGGTCCATTTGCTAAGTTACTTGAAAGTAGAGGCATTTGTGCACAATACACAATGCCCAATACACCTTAGCAGAATGGTGTATTTGAAAGGCGAAACCATACTCTAATGGGTATAGTTAGGAGTATGTTAAGTAATTGTTCCTTACCCTTTTCGTTATGGATGTATTCGTTAAAGACTGCAGCGTATGTGCAGAATCGGATTCCTAGAAGGCCGTTCCTAAGATTCTTTTTGAACTGTGGACGGGGAGGAAACCTAGTTTAAGACATTTACGTGTTTAGGGTTGTTCAGCAGAAGTAAAGCCGTATAACCCACATGAAAAGAAACTTGATTCTAGGACTGTTCGTGGATTTTTCATTAGCTATCCTGAAAAATCGAAGGGGTATGTATTTTATTATCTTAACCATAGTACAAGAATAGTTGAAACGGGGAATGCTAGGTTCATTGAGAATGGTCAAACTAGTGGGAGTGGTGAACAAAGAAAGGTGGACATTAAAGAAATTCAGGTTGAAACTTCTTCACCTGTCGTTGCACCACAAGTTGTTGTTCCTACTGCTGCTGTACAGTCAAATGACACAATAGAACAACACAATCAAGAGCCAACTCCTCTAGATGAAGAAGAAGTCAATGAACCATTCACAATTAGAGAAGAGAGTAGTATACCACAAGAACCTATAAGGCGATCTCTAAGGAAAAGAAGATCTGCATTCCTAAATGACTATGTGGTTTATGTTATTGAAAGTGAATGTGACATAAGCCTTGACGAAGACCCGACTACATTCCAAAAAGCCATGGAAAGTGAAAATTCGGAAAAATGGTTAAATTTCCGCATAAGACGAAATGACTTCTATGAGTGTTAATTATGTATGAGACTTAGTAGTGTTTCCTAATGGTTTCAAGACCGTTGGTTGTAAATGGGTCTTTAAGACTTAACATGACTTGAAAGGTAACATAGAAAGACACAAGGCTTGCCTTATTGCTAAGGGTTTCACTCAGAAAGATGGCGTTGACTGTAAAGAGACCTTCTCTCTAGTTTCTAAGAAGGATTCTCTAAGGATTGTTTTGGTTTTGATAGCTCATTATGATTTAGAGCTTCACCAAATGGATGTGAAAACAACCTTTCTAAATGGGGAGCTTGAGGAAGGAGTATATATGGACCAACTTGAAGGTTTTGTGGCCATAGAAAAAGAACATCTGGTGTGTAAGCTGAGAAAGTCAATATATGGACTGAAACAAGCTTCCAGACAATGTTACTTAAAGTTTAATGATATCATTACATCATATGGCTTTGTAGAGATCATCGTTGATCGGTGCATCTACATGAAAGTCAGTGGGAGCAAGTTCATTATTTTGGTCTTATATGTTGATGACATTTTACTTGCTGCAAATGACATGGGCATGCTATGTGATATAAAGAAATATCTTTCTAAGAACTTTGAAATAAAAGATATGGGTGAGGCATCTTATGTGATCGGAATAGAAATAATTCGAGATAAATCACAAAGACTGTTAAATTTGTCTCAGAAAGGATATATCACTAAGATTTTAGAGAGATATAGGATGGAAAATTGCTCTGCAGGAAAAGCTCCAATTCAGAAGGGGGTAAATTCAGTAAAATACAATGTCCAAAGAATGAATTAGAGCGTAAAGAAATGGAAAGCATTTCCTATGCATCAGTGGTTGGGAGTTTGAACTACGTTCAAACATGTACTCGGTCATATATCAGCTTTGCTGTTGGTATGTTGGGTCGATATCAAAGTAATCCTGGAATAGACCACTGGAAAGCTACAAAGAAAGTTCTCAGGTACTTGCAAGGCACCAAAGAGTTCATGCTTACATACAAGAGATCCAAAAACCTAGAGATCGTCGGATATTCAGATTCAAATTATGTTGGATGTGTTTATAGCAGGAAATAGACATTTGGCTACTTGTTCCTATTAGCTGGGGGAATAGTATCTTGGAAGAGTGGAAAGCAGTCTGTCATTACTACTTCCACTATGGAGGCCGAATTTGTGGCATGCTTTGAGGCTACAATTCAAGCATTGTGGTTGCAGAACTTTATCTCATGACTTGGGATTATCGACAACATAGCCAAGCCGCTGAGAATTTACTGTGATAATTCTACAGTTGTCTTCTTTTCTAAGAATAACAAGTACTCAAAAGGTAGTAAGCACATGGAGTTAAAGTACTTGTCTGTGAAAGAAGAAGTACATAAACGTAGAGTATTGTTTGAGCATATAAAATGGACATGATGGTAGCAGATCCATTAACTAAGGGACTACCACCCAAGACATTTATTGGTCATTTAGAGCGTATGGATGTTATACATAAGACCTTGCTGTTTTAGTTATGCTAAGCTCATTGTATTTGTAAGACATTGAATTTACTTAAGGATATGTTTCTGTTTTATTAAACATGTCATCATTATGGTGTATGTATACATTTTGGTTTAAAGATAACATGGGTATTTGAGAATTAAAGTTTTTCTCAATATTAACGAAAGAAAAGAATAAAGTTAGGATTGGTTTGTGATACATGGAAGGGAACTTGTCGTTCAATGATGGGCAACCAGCATGATTCGATCAGTTCTTGATATAAAGTGTGCATTATATATATTAAACCATCAAGTCAACACAATGGCCAAGTGGGAGAATGTAAGAATATTTCGTTATGTGACCGATGTGTTTCTCGGTTTAATCATAAAGTTCAAGTTCATATTAAAGTTTATGATTCTAATATAAAAGTCAATACCGTGATGGATCGGTTTCAAATAACGATATTAGAATCGGGTGTATTGATAATCTTCTTCCCTTACCTAATTAGTTATATAATATAATTACTCTATATTGTTTATGTGTATAGTGTGTATATATATATATATATGGTAATTAATTGTATTGTGTGAAGAGACACAACGTATACATAACCATATTATATTTATATATAAAGTAATGTGGTAGTTACAAAAAGGAAGGCGTACATGAGTGCTCCTTATAAATAAACAACAAATCATTTGTTTGTGGGTGTGTTTTTTCTATCACAAAACGAGACAGTTACATCATACACACGAACGTAAAGAGAAAATATAGAGAAGAAGAGTGAAGATCCTTGTCCATCAAAGGATCGATTAAGAAGAAAGGTTAAGGAAGGAGAAAATTAATTTGAAGGTTTGATCCACAACATCATCAAGCAATGTATCAAGGTTAGTCTTTCTTCTCTATTAAGAAAGTGTTTTGGTTGTTGAATTAACACAGTTCTAGAATGAGCCTTGGGACCAGATTTCGAAAACTGAAATCATTAAATTGAAATTTATCAGTATCTACCTTCTTGTGTAACACTTTGGGCAATCATAAGAGGTAGTTTGTTGTCATATGGTGTGGTGTGTCTGAGAGCTATTTCCGAGAATTCCGAGATCATTTGTTGTATGGGCTTCACCCAACAATTTAGTTTGGGCCATGTGTGTGGGTTTTCTAGTGCTTCTAAAATTGTATTGGACTCTAGTAGTATTTCTAGTGAGTGTATTTGCAGGTCCAACAAACTACGTAATATCCGCTGAAGACCCATGAGCTCCAGTTTAATTTAAATGAAACATATGGAAAGGTGTGTCTTGCGTGTATATGTGTATGATCATCCATTTTTTCTAAAATCCAGGCACATCCATGTAATCTTTGAGTTTTCTTCCATGATATTAGCGAGGAGAGTTTGTATGCTTTGGTTGTTTGTCCACTGTAGTTTATGCATTTCTATTTTGTGTTGCATTTTTCCCTATGATTGTGTTGTGTTGTGCTAAGATCATACCATATATTAATTACTTCTCTGAGATCCTGGTTGAGCCCTTGTATGACTTTGGTATTGTTGTTTTTCCAGATGTTCCACAATATCAATGGAAAGCTTCTGTGAATTTCCATTGGTATTTGTTCGTTTTGGCAAGTTTTGAAAAAGGTAGGATATAGTACTAATAAGTGAGTTTCTGTATAATCTATTTTGGGGAGTTGGAAAGTTAGAAATTCTCTAGATTTGTAATGCTGGGTGGCACTAGTAGTGTCACATAGAATGCGGTTATCATAATTCACAATGCCATAATTTTTAAGCTGAGTTCTACTGCTAGTGCGCCAAATACTACTCTCCATAGGAATATTTTATTTGTGTAGGCGTTGGGATCTCCCAGATTTTCTTCATTAGGACTTTCTCATGGTTAAATGTGGGGTTTGCAAAGACTTACTCGTTCTAGCAATATGTGTACTTAGCCAATAACCACTTTTGTCTGAGTATGAACCTGATAAATTGTATGTCCATGTCCAGAAATATTTTTCTGAGAAATTGGGATTGATGTGAAGAATTCTTTGTACATCCATGTGATGAAAAGTGTTTTCTAGTTTTTCTTGCTGTCATCCTGACACTATTAGTAGTTCAAAATATCTAAGGCAAACATTAAACATAGCTTCTTTACTTATTAGAGGTCTCGAGAATTGATCCTGGATCCAGTTTGTAGTCCAGTCCATCGTGTCACTTCCATTTCCTACCTGCTTTATTAGGCTTTTCTTCAAGATTTCTCTGTCATGTAGAAAACTAAGCCAAGCATAAGAAAGTCTTGAGCCAGCTCTGCTATCTAGAAAGTCTTTTTCCTTGTAGTATCTTGATTTGAAAATGCGTGTCATTAAGGTTTTTGATTTGTTAAGTAACCTCCACGCTTGCTTGGCAAGAAAGGCTTGATTAAATGATTCAAGATCTCTAAAATCCAATCCTCCTTCATGTTTATGTTTGCAAATTTGTTTCCATGAGACCCAAGCTAGCTTTTTTTGTTCTTCTGATGAGTTCCACCAGAAAGCTCTAATAGCACTAGTGAGCTCTGCTTTTGTTTCTTACCAATTCTAAATCAAGGCATTGCATATATTGGCAAAGCTAATGCAACTGTTTTTAACGGTGTTTCTTTACCATCTATAGATAGAATTTTAGCATACCAGTCGGTGCTTTTAACTTTGAGTTTCTTAGAGACAAATTGAAACATGTCTTTCCTTAATCCACTTAAACATTCAGGTAAACCAATGTATTTTCTCATACCTTGCCCTGAGTATATGCCAAGAATATCTCTGATCATACTTTGTCTTAAAGGTGGTATGTGTGTTCCAAAGGTGATTGCTAATTTGTCATAATTGATGCATTGCCCATAAACCATTTCATAGTCTTGGAGGCATTCTTTTAATGTTGTGGCCTCTTCTAATGATGCCTTACAGATAAATAAATTGTCATCGCCATTGAGAAGGTGATGCACAGTAGGTCCAGCTCAATGTAGTAAGTTGCCTTTTCCTTTCTACTTCTTTTAATATACTAATGATTCCTTCAATTCCCAATATAAACAAATAGGGCAATAAGGGGTCGCCTTGCCTTATTTCCCTTCGAAGTTGATCTGTCCATAAGCTTTCCTAAACTGAAAAGGTGACAAAGGTAACACATAACATAATCATCTGAATCCAAGTGTCATCAAACCCCAGTTTTGTAAGTACTTGTTGTAGGTAAGACCACTCTAGTATATTATATGCCTTTGAGATATCTATTTTGATCCCCATGAAGTTTGTTTGGCCTTTTTTATTTGTCCTTGAGGCGGTGTAGTACTTTGTGAGCTATAAGTATATTGTCATAAAAGAGGTTTCCCGCAACAAAAGCTCCTTAAGTTTCAAAAACTATCTTAGGGAGTATTGGTTGTAGTTTGCATGTAATGATTTTGGAAATTATCTTGTAGAGTATGTAACATAGGCTTATAGGGTAGAAGTAAGTCATTTGAACATGATTCTGTGTTTTTGGGATGCAACTAATGTGAGTGTAGTTCCATTCACTCGAAAACCTTTCAGAGTTAAAGCTTCTTGTATTTCTTCCAATATTTGTGGACCTATTGTATTTTAATGTGTCTAAAAGAAGTATCCAGTCATTCCATTTGGACCAGGTGCACTATCGCCTTTAATACCAAAAACAACATCTTTGACTTCCATTGCGGTTACTAGGACTGTTTGTTTGGCATTCATGTGTGGAGTGACTTTTGTTGGATAAAGTCAGTTAGCCTTGCAATGTTTTGAGGATTAGTTGTATCAAAAAAACTCCTAACGTAATCTATTGCAAATGAGGCTTTGCAGCCCTCTGTGTAATGCATGTTTTCTGAAGGATCCTTTACACATAAAATGTTATTCCTTACTCTTCTGAATCGAACACTATTATGAAAGAACTTGGTGTTATGATATCCCTCTATTAACCATTTCTCTTTAGATTTGAGTTTCCAGTATGCATCTTCTTGTATGAAGACGTGTTTTAACTCTATCTTTAAGTTTTCTTGTTGAGTTTTATCAGATTTCTTGGATTCTAATTCTAAGAAGCATTTGAGTCTCTCAATCTATGAAGCAGAGTTAGTGTTGTTCTGTTTCTTCCATTTGGAAATTTCTCTATTACAATTTGTTATTATATCATATACTATTCTGTTTGTCTCAGAACCATCACCATTCTAGCATGCGTTCACAATTGCCTTGAAATTCCTCTTTGTAACCCATATCTTTTGTCAAAGAAAAAACATTTTTAAAGCTTTGGGTGACAGTGACAAACCTTGTTAAGATAGGTGTGTGATCTTATTCCATTATTACGTATAGCTTGTTTTTTTTTGGAAACAATCTATTAATCTCCACGTTGCCAAAGGCTCAGTCTAATCTGATTTGTGTCTATTCCGAGCTTCTGAAACTCATCTAAGAGTAGTAGGGTCTTGTGCTTGGGATTTCACGTAAACCCAGTGGCGGACCCAAAATTTTTTTTTACCGGGGTCATAAGTTAAATAATCAGATAGTATAAAAACACTAAAGATGTTGTTCCATAATTAATTAGTGATAAATACTACAATAAATACAATCGATAAAAAAGAATCTTACACAACAATCTTACATTCTTTTTTTATCTTTTTTTGGGTCAAAACATCACTCTATTATTCTTCATATCCTAAAATACTTTTATTATAGTCTTATTTGTAAGACATTTGAATACATGTAACAAATTATGTTAATATCAAATAAGGCAATTATTGAATAAGGTAATATTGTATTTTGTGTGATATTGAAAGAAAAAATAGAGTTCCTACAAAATAACAAAATCTTAAGTTAAATCATGGAATTTATCGGACATCTTATTTGAATGTAAATAGATTAAAGTTATTAAATTTTAGTTTAGTGAGTGTCACAATAATAAAAGAATATAAGAATATATGTTTGGTTTTTTAACAAAACACAACTATTATATATGTTATAAAAAACATAACTACTATATATTAAAAAAATTCAAAATTTAAAGGGGTTCAATTGAACCTCCACTCCACCAGCTATGTTTGTCATTGCGTAGAAAGATTTTTGAGGTTGTAAGGGGCCCCCAAGTTTTTCATTGTTCCCAAGAATCTCATTAAAATCACTAATGAGTATCCACGCTTCAATTCTGAGATTGTTGATCATTCTAATTTGATCCCATACTCTATCTCTTAGATGTCGAACTGGATGTCCTTATATGAAGGATGCATAGATAGTTTGTAAATCTATTTGAATCTAGTGTCTATAATTTTGGAGTTAGCCTGAAGTATAATCAGATCCTCCTTAATTTTTCAAAATACTGTTAGTCCTCCACCTAAGCCTACTAGGTCTATAATAAAAGAATAGCTTTATCTCATCCATTCTACATAATCTTTACCTTTTTTGTTTCCATGAGAAACAAGAAGACAGGAAATAGGTGGTTACGAATTTTCTTTAGACGTCTAACTGTGAGGGTACTTCTCAATCCCTTACAATTTTAACTGAGTATGCTCATTGAGCAGTGGGTGGCTTCAGAAAAGCCACCTGACCTTTTTGAGTCATCAATTCTGCAAGTTCCTCGTCAGTTGTGTCTTGAGCATGAGTTTTTTGTTTTTTTGTGAAACCAATTCATTGGGTGCAGTGGATCTTAAGTCTGGTGTAAGAACAAGTTCTTGAGGTACTGTAAAAGCAGATGTTGAGGCATTGGTATATCGTTTGAGAGTATAGGTTTTTTTGATGTTCAAGTAAATCTGCCTAGTACTTTTGTTCTGTGAGTTGGCCTTGTGTATGATCAAGGCATTTGAGTTAACCTCTGATAGTTATGGTCCTAGTTTCAAATCTGGTTGTGCAGTTTGATCAACATTATGTATATTTGTCATTGTATTTTGTGTCTGATCCTTGATATATACTTCTTCCTCTTTACTGTGGTTTGCACATATTACTAACTACTTTTGTGAAGTTGAGGTTTTGGCTGAGTTTTTTTGTTAACCTTGTCTTCTGAATGAATATGTATGCTTGTGTTTATACCTGAGAGTAGATATTTTGAATTTGTACAGTCTAGTTTGTTTCAAGCAGTTATGTTCACACTATTTTCCTTAGGGTATTGGATATATGGATTCACGTTAGTAGTAGTCTTGTTTCTCAGTTGGTGATTTGATTCCTTTGTGTCTCATAAACTTATTTTTGAGCCCTCTGTGGTATGATATTTCTCAGTGTTTCTTGTTTTACCTTCCTTGTTGTCTATTGTTTTGTTTTTTCCGGAGAGTTTGGTGGTGATTCGTCCTGTATCCATGGACATTTAGCCTTTCTGTGAGTGAGTTGTGACAGTAAAAGCATGATTTCCGGATCCTTTCAAACTCAAAGTTGATTTTTATAACCTTGCCTTCAGAGAAACAGAATGCTCTGTTTGGTCTTAAAGGGCCATTGATGTCATATAGGATCTTGACTCTTATATATTCATGGAGATGAGTTTGATTTGGATCAAAATCTACTTCAATAACCTCACGTAAAGTTTGAGCTACTGTAGTAAACAAATCAATGGTATAATGGTATACTGGTATACTGGTATGTTGAACAAGCGGATCCATAGGGAAAACTTATCTATGGTTTGCATGTCTTGATCCTCTTTTTCCCTTTCCACAATAACTCCCTAGTCTTCAAAGTACCAATAAATGAATCTCAGAGTCGATAGGAGAGATTCCTCTGACGAGAATATGAACTGGAAATATTCTTTCGATAACATAGTGCCAATGATTATGTTCTGCATTCTCCATATTCTTGGCATGGTCGACATCAATTTTGCCATGATCTGCTGCTCGGGGTTCAAAAGTTTCCGATTATAGTAAATTGATTTGAGTTGCATGTTGAGTACTTTCTAGATATTGGTAAATCTATTGGCGAATCATCCGTGATGAACATAAATTTTAAAGCTTTTGGTAAAGGATGAGGGTCCATTAGTGAATGACCAGGTGATCAAGCTTGGTTGATTGGGTTTTATGAAACTGATGCGCAGAGGTTCTCAGATGTTCTTCTTTTTGTAGTAATGAGTAGAAAGGTGACTAAAAAAGCTCCGATTAACACAAAAGAAGGTGCATGTAGCGAATGTGAGAGTTATGTATTAAAGTCTTCAGGATTGATTCCTGTAAGTTGAGAGTCATAAAAATCGAGGGCCTTGTCCCAACTACTGGTTAGAGGCTAGCCAACATCAAAACACTTGATCTGAAGGTATACTCCCTTCACTCTATCAGACGAGAGGAGAAGATGATTGAGTTTCATTCAAAATCTATCACAGTTCTATATAACCTCATTTTCTATAGGGCAACATATTTAAAGATAAACATTTTTTGTAGAAAATTCGGAACTATATATACTATGATTATATCTGCGTTATAATGCGAGCTTTGTTTGTTTTGATTATTTTTTAAAAATTATGTTTGTTTAGGTTGTTAAACTCGTGTTGATATTTTAAAATATTTTTTCAAGGTATTCTTTTAGAGACTAGAAAACCGAACCAAAATTGTTCCGAATTAAAAGAACCAAACCGGAAAAAATATTCAAATGGGTTATAAATCTATGTACCCAAAAGCGAACCAAACTCGAACCAAAAACCAAATCAATAACGAAAGTTTAGCTTATTAGAGTTTTTTGATTAATTTAAATTTTACTTTAATTTTGTAATAAACATGCACGAAACCCGAGCTCGATCTATACCGTACCTGGCAAAATACTAGAATGTATCCTAAATCTACTTATCCAAAAATCGAATCCTAACCTAAAGAAAAACCGAATCAATAACCGAATATGTAACCAATATATATTAATTAGATTTCAACTTTTTAAGAATTGTTTAATTAGATTTTTATTGATTTTGAATTTTTATATATAAATTGGTAACAAATCCCATCTTAATCCTATTTTTAAAGGTGGTTATGAACTTTAGGTTAATTTTATCCTATAATTTATAACACAACCAAAATAAATGTATTTCCTGCGTTAATATATAAGACTAGAATTATACATGAGTTCTAACGTAGGGTTTGATTGTTTTGATTGATTTTTTAAACTGTGTTCATTTAGGTTGTTTGAACCGTGTTGATATTTTAAAATATTGTTGAAGAAACTTTGTTTTAAAGACCCAAAACCTGAAACAAAATTGATCTAAATTAGAGAAACAGAACCCGACAAAATATCCAAATGGATCCTAGATCTATGTATACGTAAAACCGAGTCTGAACTCGAATTGAAACAAAATCAAGAACTAAGCTTTTTGTTTTTAGAGTGTTTCTATTCCTTTTTAATTTTGAATTTTTATATAAAATATTCGATACCGAGCTTAATGTATACCAAACTGAATTAGAAGAACTGAACCCGACAAAAAAACCAAATACTGAATTAGATGAACCAAACCTGAGAAAATGTTTTAGTAGAGCAGACCCTTCGGTACTGTATCCAAGATGCACAACGAAACGGTCATCGAATATCAAAAATGGGTTTTAAATCTATGTACCCGGAAAACTGAATCTAAACACGAACCGGAACCCAATTTATAACCGATATGTTTTTATTAAATTTCAAATTTTATGATTTTTATTAAGTCTTTATTAGTTTTTAATATATATATATATATAATTTGTAACAAAACCAATGTTAATCCTATTTTTAATGGTAGTTAGAAACTTTATGTTAATTTTATCTTATAGTTTATGATACGGTCAAAATGAAAGTGTCTTCCGCTTTAATATATAACTAGGATTATACGTGTGTTATACGCAGAATTTGTTTGTTTTGATTATTTTTTAAAATTATGTTCGTTTAGGTTGTTAGACTAGTGTTAATATTATGAAATATATTTTGAAATATTATTTCAGAGGCTTGAAATCCAGAAAAAATTGATCTAAGTTAAATGAACCGAAATCATAAAAAGCAAAGTCAAACGTAATATGTATACTCAAGAAAGCAAAGTCAAACTCGAACCGAAACCAAATCAAGAACCAAATTTTAGCTTATTAGACTTTTTCTGTTCATTTTAAATTTATAATTACTCTGAACTTTTAAATAAAAATATCCAAAACCCGGACTCGATCTATACCGAACCAAACTCTATCCAAGAAATAAAAATATTTGAATAAATTTAAAATCTAAATAATCAAAATACCAAATTAGATGAAATGAATCTAACAAAACACCAGAATGTGTCCTAAATTTATTTACTCGAAAAATTGATTCATAATCCAAACCGGAACTGAATCAATAACCTAATTTGTAACCGCTATATTTTTCATAAATTTTATGGAGAATTGTAAAAATGCCCCTCAAAAGAGAACATTTTCATCACTGCCCTCATTTTTTGGACATTTTCAAAAAATGCCCCTTATTATGGAAAAATGACCAAAGTACCCTTATATTATTATTTTTATATATTTTTATAAACATTTTCCCGTTAAAAAAAAATTCCCGCTAAAAAAATTTTTTTTCCCGCGAAAAAGAAGTTTCCCGCCAAAAGTTTTTCCGCTTTAAGAAAAAACTTTCCCGCCAAAAAATTTTATAAGAGAGTTTATAAAAAAAATTTATAAGAAAGTTTATAAAATTTATAAGACTTTATAATAGAGCTTATAAAATTTATAAGGTTTTATAAGAGACCTTATAAAATATATAAGGCTTTATAAGAGAGCTTATATAATTTATAAAGATTTATAAGATAACTTATAAAATTTATAATGTGTTATAAAAAATTTATAAGGTGCTTATAAAATTTTATAAGGTATTTACAAAAATTTATAAGAGAGCTAATAAAAATTTATAAGGCTTTATAAGATACCTTATAAAATTTATAAGGCTTTATAAGAGGCTTATAAAATTTATAAGGCTTTATAAGAGAGTTTAAAAAATTTATAAGGTGTTTATAAAAAATTTATAACGTGTTTATAAAACTTTATAAGGATTTATAAGAGAGGTTATAAAATTTATAACATGTTTATAAAAAATTTATAAGGTGTTTATAAAAATTATAAGGTGTTTATAAAAATTTATAAGGTGTTTATAAAAATTTTGTAAAGATTTATAAGCGTACTTATAAAAAAATTTTGGAGAGAAAATTTTTTTTTGCGGTAAATTTTTTTTCCATAAACTTTTTTTTTGAAATTCGATAAAAATAAAATTTTTGGCGGGAAAAAAGTTTTGTTTTGCGGATATTTTTTTTTTGGTGGGAAAAATTTGTAACAAATCTATTGAGGATATTTTAATAATTTTTGTATTAATGAGGGTATTTTAGTAATTTTTTTGTACCCTCAATAGATTTGTAACAAATATATTGAGGGTATTTTAGTAATTTTTGTATTAATGAGGGGCTTTTTGAAAAGATAAATGTCAAGGGGCATTTTTGAAAAAGGTACACTAAAAAGAGCATTTCTCAAAATTTCTCTAAATTTTAACTTAAAAAAGTTAATTAATTTTTTATTAATTTTAAATTTTATTTATAAATTTGTAGCAAAACCTTTCTTAATCATATTTTTAAGGGTGGTTATGAATTTTAGGTTAATTTATCCTATACTTCATAACACTGCCAAAATAAATGTTTTTCTCACTTTAATGTATAAGATATGTAAATATATTAAGGCAATATAAGTATGAAAATAGATAAGATTGAATTAATGTCCTTTTCTTGAATTAATTAACGTGATATAATTTATATTAAGATATTATAATGTACACGTAAGACTAATATATAAAGTACTTACTAATATATAAAGTAATGTTCTTTTTAAAAAGATTTTTTACTTAACTCATTTTTAATTTAAAAGTTTTATATATAAATTTGTAACAAATTCATATTAATTCTATTTTTAAGGTAGTTATGAACCATATATTAAATTTATCATAAAGTTTATAACACTTCCAAAATAAAACTGTCTCCCACTTTAATATATTAAATTAGGATTGTACCCGCGTTATAACGTAGAATTTGATTATTTTTTAAATTTTATTCATTTAGGTTGCTAAACCCGTGCTGCTATTTTGAAATATTGTTTGTGAGATGTTGAATCAATAACTGTAATCCGAAACAAAATTGATCTGTATTAGAGGAACCATCCGAAAAAATACTTAAATGAGTCCTAAATCTATATATCCAAAAAACTAAGCCTGAACCGAAACCAAATTAAGAACCAAATTTTAGCTTTCTAGAGTTCTTTTTTTATTATTATTGTTTTTAATTTTATAATTTTATATAAAAATATCTCTAAACCCGAACTGGATCTATACAAAACCGAACCATATCCAAAAAATAAAAATATTTGAGTAAGTCTTCAATCAAAAGAACCAAAATACAAAATTAGACGAACCGAACCCTAAAAAATATCATAAATAGGTCTAAAATCTATGTACCCAAAAAACAGAGTCTAAACCCGAGTATGAGCCGAATTAAGAACCGAATTTATAACCGATATATTTATGATAATTTTTTTTGGCTTTTGGTTTTATTAAAAAAATATTTATTATTTTGAAATTTTTATATACAAATCTGTAACAAAACCTACCTTAGACATATTTTTAAGGGTTGTTACAAACTATATCTTAATTTTATCCTAAATTTTATAACACGGTCAAAATAAAAGTGTCTCCTGCTTTAATATATAAGACTAGGATTATATCCACGCTATAGCGTGAGATTTGATTAATTTTTCAATCGTGTTAGTTTAGGTTTTTAGACCCATATTGATATTTTGAATATGGGTTTCTATCCAAAATACAAATCAAAATCAACCTAAATTAAAAGAATCAAACCCGATAATTTATCTCAATGAGTTCTAAATCTATATATCTAAAAACCCGAACCAAATTTGAAACGAAACTGGATCAATAACCAAATTTGTACCCGATATATTTTATTAAATTTTAGCCTTTAAATTTTTTATTAGATATTTATTAATTTTAAATGTTTATATAAAAATTTATAGAAAGAATTACTCAAATAACACACAATTATTGTGTAATGACTCAAAT